>JAQFYM010007185.1:0-10696 GCA_034694785.1 Agrenia bidenticulata
TAATTTTTTCTTAGGTTTTGTAATTTTAAGTATAAAAAATATATATCTTTATAAATATAAAAAAAATTGGCAACACGCAATCATCCAAAAAATGGTTAAAAATGAAAAATAAAAGAGATTATTTTCTGTTTAAACTGGATAGGAAAAAAAGTTATATATTAAAAAATAAAAATACTTATTCAAATTATGTTACATGCTGTTATATCTACGGCTAGTTAAGTACGCTGTCTTACCTCGCTTAATTCTATTTGCGTGTTGTAAAACTAAAATGTAAATCAATAAGCAATATTATTCTATTAAAGCGTTTAAAGCAAGAAGTTTAAACGATTAAAACGCAGAAATAAATTTTTCTTTTGAATTATTTTACGTCAAAAACCGCACGAACTTGATTTTACAACATAATAAGTACAAATACGCAAGGCGCAAAAAAAAGTTTACAATAAATGCGTATATCAAAGCTTTCAGTGCTTCTTTATTATTTTTTGTTATTTTTTGTATTGCAACAATTTTTTTGTTTATGAACATAAAGACTAAAATTATTTTATATACTTCCCTCGTCTTTTCATCCACAATCGAGGAATTGGTTTTTACACAGCTTTTTATTGCATTAGAAAAATGACTGTAAATATTAAAGGTAAAAGGAGCATATGTAAACAAAAAATCGCAATTAAAAAAGATACTTCGTTTTATCTTTTATAATTATTTTTTACGGTTATTTTTACGCCCAAACATACACAACTTATTATTATATATCTCATGTACTGATTTCGACACGGTATGCTATGTTTTATGCCATATTAGACCGTTTATATTATTTTACAACTTTTTAAAATTCAACAATCAAATTCTGTTTTTTTACTATTGGTAGCAAAAAACAACAGTTGTATTTTGCTACTTTTGTTGTATTTTGCTACTTTTGTTGTATTTTGCTACCCGTAAAGATGTAAATAAACAATGAAAACAAAACTAACATAAAACATATGTGTAAAATTGTATGACTTATAACATGCAACTGTTTATTTTCGCTTAAAATGTGTTTTTTGGCATTTATAGACTTTTTTCATTTTTTTTTAAAAATACAAATTTTTGTTTAAATTGCATCATTTACATACATATCACTATTAAAGTTGTTAAAATTTTATAGTATTTTTGCAGCGATATTTGTGTAAAATCGCATTTTTATTGCCTTTTAAGGAAATAAAAAAAGCTGCCTAAATGTGAAGTTTTTGCAAAATAAGTATAAATGATCTGTTGTGTTACCGTAAATGTTTTTTTTTATATTTTTTTTATTTTTAAATGTATGTTAGCAAAATACAACAGGGGCAGCAAAATACAACGGGTAGCAAAATACAACAGTACACCGGGGCACTTTTTTTTTGCGACCCTTTATCATATCGGAAATTTTTTTTACCGTACTAGGCATATATCTATTAGTTGATCTTTTTTTTACGCTGCTTTCCAATGCTGCTAAAATCTAATTTGAATCCGAAGAAAAAAAATATTTTTTTTTGTCATACATGTATTATAATTTTAAAATGTAAAAAACATAAAATTAATAGAGGTAAAAGTAGAATCGTATAATTGCTAGACAACACATATACAAACCATAGTTTACAAGAAATTGAGTCAAAGATTAGTTGTAAAGTTGTTTTATAAAATTTGTTTTTTTGTTGCATTTGGTTTAATATCCGTTTCAAAATATAATTCTAACATAACTAATTAAATACTTTTTTTTGTGACACAATATAATACTAGTATGCACATAAAATTTGCTTTATAACAAATACCCATTTTAATAAGCAAACAAAGCCTTATATATATTGTAAAAAAAATATTTCCATCTGCTACTATATAAAGTAAAATAAAGACAAATACATTGTAAATTGTTTTAAAAGTTATATTGAGTACAATTATACAAAAACCTAACCAAATAGCCTTGCCATAAACACGTGATTTTTTTTTGTTTTTTTGGGCTATTTAAAAAAGATAAAAATCCTTAAAAGTAAGGCAATAAATCCATAAACGGATATTTCTTTTTATTTTATGTTAGTATCACAGAGATAAAATCGACAAAAACTTTTCTTGTTTTTATTTGTTGAATAACTTGCTAATTGCAAAGAAGTTAGTCTTTATTTGCATTTTCTGGTATGCAATTCTCGCACTCGAACCTCAATTTACAATTTGCTAAGTAGTGATCATATTGCATACAAGTGCTGTATACTTTTGTTGCAATAGCATAAAACAATATAAAAACTTATCCATGCAGTTTTTTTTGTCAGAAAAGTAACAGCAAATTTTTTAACTTCGATATATATTCAGATGATTTCAAAAATTTTTATGAAATTTAGTCATAAAATATTTTTTGTGCCAAAGTTTGTAAACCAGTTATATTTAATATTAGATAAAAAAAAATGCGAAAAAACATAATAGATGTAAAAAATCGTCTCATTGATAAAAGTGCATTTGTTTATACTATTTTGCGTAATTTTGCTTATTACTTGGCGTAAGAACGTTTAATAGAAGTGCTTTTTTTGCAATTGATTGTCATTATACAAAGTAACCTATAAATGTACTTGCATAAAAAAAATCAACATATTTTTTTTTTTTGTTTTATAGAAAATAAAGTCCCAGTAAAGAATTTGTAGGGGCCTTCTTAGCCGGGAGTCCCGAACCCCATGTCCCCAGTGCACCCCCTAGGCACTACCCCGCGCCCTTAAATCCATCCCTGGTGCTGCCTCACAAAAAAAAATACATAGAAAACAATTTCCTTTTTATATTCGGTTTAAGTATTAAATTTTAAAAAAATATATCAGTAGCTTAAACCGATAAATGCTGACACGTGAGTGTGTTTTGATGTCCACCTAAAGCAAAAAGAATTAAAATAGTATATGCAATCAGCAATAGTTATTTTTTTTTATAATTTGATGATTACAAAAAAAAACAAATTAAAAACTACTACAATTATAAAAAAGAAAAACTTATTTTTATATAAAAAACTTTTTTCAACAACATATAGGACTACATAAACATCATTTTTTTATTGTACTGTAAAGCAACCAGGCGCGGATCATCAAGTCAAAAATAAGGGGGCAAAAATATTTTGCTTGCTCACAAACACAATAGCCTAAAGTTTAAAAAAAAATATAAAAAGTGCATTTTACATCTAAGTATTTTGTATACAGAAAATAATCAATTTATGCTGTTTTCTACATTTTTTGACAAGAAAATACACTAAAAAGGGCCCTTTTTTTAGAGTGGGCCCGGGGGCAAATCCCATTTGCCCCCCCCATGATCCGCTACTGAAAGCAACACTAAATTTTTTTACGCATTTAGATGGTTTATTATATTTTAATTTGAATGAACAGGCTTTTATTTTATACGTTTATGTATATAGAATATTTGGTGTAACAATTAAATTAATTTTAGTTTTTTGCATCACTATTAAAAATAAAATAATACATATTTATTAAATTAGTAATATAAAAAATAATCAACTATGAAAACTCTGATAGCGTCAAGAGGTAGCATTTTTCAGATAAAATTATCTGGCAATTGTATCAGATTTACATTGCAGATTTTATCTTTTGAAAGTCTTAAAAAATCTAAAAATTAATTGCTATGTAATAATGAACCCTTTTGGCATGAATTACACTACACTGGTTTATATAAAAAATTGTATTTGAAAGCATAATAAGTATCTTATTAATATTTAAACTACAATATTGTAAAAAATAAACATTTAGTTTGTAAGCGCAAATGCTCGAACTTGTCTATATCTCGCCTAGAACATAAAAACGACAATTTAAATGTATAAAAATACTACAATGGTTACAAATATATATTTTTATCTTAAAAAACATACGATTTGTTAAGTAGACTACTAATAAATTACAAATTAAACGATAAAAAGTATGGTAAAAAATTTCTAACTTGTGTGATACTCTAATAAAAGATATAAAACAACAGCTTTTGATTATAAAAAGTATGGTTTATTAGGTAAAAAAATTATGTGCGCAATAATTTTAATCATATTTTACTTAGTTATTTTTTAGGTTTTTATTGCAATTAAGTATTTTTTTATGCGATAAAATCTTTTTAAAAATCTGCATTTGAAATAGATGTATGTATATTTTGCAACAGTTCTCTTACTCGCTCTTTGTGTATATTTTTTTTATAGAAAAAATATATAATTAAACATTTTAAAAAAAGGTCTAACTATAAAATTTGTTTCGTCTGTAACAAACTATACCTAAAATATGTCAGAACACAGGCAATAAAGCCATTTTATCCTTATTTAACATTATTTTTGTTATATATTCGTAAAATGAATTGTCTTTTGTTTTCTAAATGTATATTAAAGTTTTTTTTTTTGTGTTGGGATAATGATAATTACCGGATGATGTGTAAGTTCAATGCGAGTTAAAAACCGTGTGATGTTGAGCTTTTATATCTATATATATGCAGATACACATTTACAAGTTCAATGCTTTTTTTACAAAAATGCTAATGATAAATGTAAATGTAACGAAATTTTGTTATTTTTTATACTGAAAATGTGTGTTTTGTCTATTTTTGTACAAAAAAAAAAGTAATAAGTATTCAC
Source organism: Agrenia bidenticulata (assembly GCA_034694785.1). Taxonomy (NCBI): domain Eukaryota; kingdom Metazoa; phylum Arthropoda; class Collembola; order Entomobryomorpha; family Isotomidae; genus Agrenia; species Agrenia bidenticulata. Next base: position 4,604 of record JAQFYM010007185.1, read on the forward strand.
AACATAAAAAATTATTACAATATAAAGAGTAAAATAATAAATAAAAAAAAAAACCTGTACATAAAGACGAAAATAAATTGAAACCAAAGGTTCAAGTGCATTTGTTTACTGCAAACATATTTTTTTTTGTGTGTATTATAACTAATTTTGTTAGTTTTTTATAAACATTTAAAATAAAAATTTAAAAAAAAAAGATGTAGATCATTGTGAGACAAATGCACAGCGTAGTATTTTTATTCTGCTGTATAAAAAGTAAATAAAAAAACAAGCAGAAATTAGAGTAATAACGGACAAAATTTACATCGGATTATTTTTCCGGGTATTTTTATTGCCAAAATCGACAAACTTACCGAGAAAAAACCATTAAGGCTAATGTATACAATTAAAAATATTACTATTATTTTTTATTGTAAATCTTAAGGGAAAAATCGTATTTTTTTATAGGGTAGATAGTATTTAGCACCCAAAAATAAATTTTAGCACCCAAAATTATTGCAAAGGCGCCAAAATTTTGTAAAAGGCGCCAAAATTACTAAATTGCTCTGATTTAGCACCCTAAAAACACTTAAAAGGCGCCATTACAAAAAATCCAACACTTTTTAATTTTTCTAAATAAAGCAACTTTTAATATCATAAATGTTAAAAAATCAATAAAAAACAATGTAATACATTTTTTTAAAAAAAACAATGTAAAACATTTTTTTTTAAAAAAAAAAAAAAAGTAAAACACATGCAAAAACAAAATGAAGTCAAAAATACTAAAAGACATCTAAAACTGATAGAAAAAGCACATCTAGACCAGACTCAATGATTTAATAATTAAGCATTTCTAATACGTCCTCTGCATACGAAAACTTTATGGATGTAATATCTCTATAAGGCGTATCCATCTGGACACGACGTGTGTAAGATGGCATCATCTGTTCAATTTATGTTTTCCACAAAAATAGCAAATTAATATAAATACGTAAATAATAAAAAAATAGAAAATACATTTTACTTGTATTTTGGACTCGTAAATATAAATTGCCCTTTTTTTCTTATACATAAGTTGACGTTATTCTTACACGTATATTTGGATTTTGGCATTTATTTGTATCTTAGTATTTATATTAATTTTCTATATATGGAAATGCAATTAATATAAACAATGTGTTATATACACGTCATATCTATACACAAAATTGCAATATAGGTGGGTGTTGATGTAAAGATAGGGTTAGGGTAGGTTAGTGTAGGGTAGGGTAGAAGGAAGGGTAGTGCTTGGGGTAGGGTTCGGGTAAGAATTAAAGTTAGTTAATTATTTCCTTTGGATTTTCAACACATTTGTTTTTTGCGGTGTTAAGATTTTTTTTTGTAGTGTTAAGATTTTTTTTTTATTTATTAACACTTTTAAAAGTAGAAATCATAATATTGCAAAAAAAATTAAAAAGGGTTGTATTTTTCTGTTTTGGCGCCTTAACGGTGATTTTGTGGTTCTAAGATAAACCAATTTAGTGATTTTGGCATCTTATAAAAAATATTGGCGCTTTTTTAGAAATTTTGGATGCTAAAATTTAATTTTGGGTGCTAGATGAGGCTATCCTTTTTATATATATAAGTTTTGTAGTATGTTAGAACCAAAAAAGTAATTTATAACATTATGGCAGTAAAAACTGCTTTTTTGCAGTTACTAAGCATTATGTGCTTTTTTTTGCATTTCATCGTTAAACTTTATATGATTTTTACGTTGCAATAAAGTATTATAGTACAAAAAAAAGATATTTTGTTGAGTATTGTTTTCTTTTATTTAACTAGAAAACATACTTTTTGTTCTTTGTAAAGCTTGTCGTTGTTAAGATTGGAATTAATAAAAAAAAACACTACGTCACGAAAAAAATATAATTATTGTAAATGGAAAAATAAAAAACCTTGCTTTTTTTGCCCTTACATGTGGCAAAAATTTTACACGTTTAACCATTATATATACATGAAAACTATTATAAATAACGAGATTTTAATTATTCTATCCCTTTTCGGACGGTACAGTTTAAATAACAAAAAAAGAACAAAAAAATATTTACTACATGAATATTTACAATCATAGAAAACTAATCATGTATTTAAGTTTTTCTTTCATGTGTAGTTCTTGATCTTGCAATGGCAAAAAATTGATTAAATTTATAAAAAAAAAACTTCTAATCTTTTTATTTATATTTTACTCTATGACCAAATTCAAACTTTAATACAGAATGAAACAAAAAATCACACGGTAAGTTTAAAAAATTGAAATTGAAATTTACATTTACATTGAATTTTTTTTATGAATAAATAGTTAAAAAAATTACGAAATTAAAGTTATACTAGTTTTGCTAAATTATGTCATACAATTTTAGTCGATAAGATCCATAAATATTTTTATAATACAGTTTATTATTAAGTAGCTTTTGGTAAATGTAGTTTTTCTTTTATAAAAAATTTGTAACAGGTTTATTTATATTACATATATTTTATCCAATCAATACGAAATCTTACGAAAAACCATCTGTTACATAATTATTATATACACAAACTTAAAATTCAAATGGCGTGTTTAAACTATTTTTTTGCAATATATTTTTTTTATTATGCATTTTTATTTGATTACTTGTCAAATATGTAAATATACATTTTACTATATAAAAATAATATACCGGATGAATTTCTCCGCTGCTATATAGGCATAGGTACAGCATGCCATACATTACATGATCATTTCTTAAAAAAATGTAATAAATTTTTAAGCTAAGGAAAGCATGCTGCATTTTATACCTTAGTTTTTTGTAAAGTAAACAAAATAATTACGTATATATGCCTCGAAAGTTCACATAATCATACCTGCGTAAATTTGAAATAGTTAAGCTATGCTATAATAATCCGATATGTTTTTAAAAAGCATGAGCATATTTTTACATTTTAAAGCACGATCAGCAGTATTCTAAATTCCTAAAAAGGTTTTACTGTTTTATCATATCAATTATATATCAATTATATAGCAATGAAAATGTTACAAATAGCATTTCCATATACTTGTAATTGGTATCTACATACGAAACCATATCGTGTATTTTTTTTTCTAAAACCGTTAAAACTTTAGTTTTTTTTTAAAAAAATATATTTAACATATTTTTCTATTCTATCGAGACTAGGCATTATAACTATTGAAACCTTATAACACACACTTTGCAAGTAAGATATACAATATACAGTCGTATATTGTCTGTAACATTTTAGATTTTTTTTTATAAGTGAACCTTTTTTTTTAAAATCGAACTTTCTAAATTTACATTTATAAATTTAAACAATGCATAGATTTTACAGAAAAGGCTGATTTATAGCTTAAATAATAATAAAAAAGTTTTCATGTTATAATCATAACATTTTTTTATATTTTTGTCCGATATTATCCAAGTTAATAGATAGTAAAGTATTTTTTATTTTATTAAAAACTAAAGTTAAGTTAATAAAACCCAGTTCGGATTTAGTTTCAATACTTATTATAAGCCAAATATATAGTAAAAAATTTTAAGGACAAACTATTTATTCCTCATTTTTTTTTATTCTCAATTTAAAGTAAATTAAAAATATTTTTATATTTAAATTAAAACCTTAGTACAGCCATTAATTCTTATGCATGGTAGAAATAAAAAAAAACCCAATTTCAAATTTTTTTGTTTTTTTTTTTTAAAATACAAGATTTGCACCACCCATATATTACAACAACATATATATGACCAAATATGAAAATAGACATTAATAAAATGATTTATATAAAATAAATAAACATAAAAACCAGAAGTGCAAGTATAAAGCATATCCATACGCAAAGTTTCTCAATCATGCAATAACTGCCATTAATCTACATCATGACAGCAAAAACCCATTTTAAATGTTATACGAAATAGGCTTTTATAATAAATGCTTCTTTTTTTACATTCGTATCTAAGGACAGCCAGCATCAAGTTGTTTTGCGTAATTTTGCGCGCAAAAAGCATATTTGTAGAAAATATATTAATGTAAATACCCGCAGCTACATATTAAAATATTTAAATTTAGGTAAATTGTATGCAAACGCGTTGCATTTGTATATATATTTCATTGCACATAAGAAGTATTTTTTTAGTAAAAATATTTTTTTTTCATTTTTGTGGGTTACTGTTGTGTTATTAGGCCGTATTAGTTAGCTGTATTTTTAAAACAGTTTAAATATTATGTAAAAATAAAAACAAGGTTTTGAACAAGGATCGGTATATTCCCACATCGACAGCTAGGATTTGACCCTTGATACTTTCTCAGGATGTATCTGACCCTTGATACCTTTACAAGGGGGGTTCATACCCTTGATGGCAAACTTTATTTCTAAAAAGTCATCAAAACATTAAAGTACAATTACAGACATGCAAAACATAATTTTAACTTACATAAAATCTATCTGTTTTCTAAGGGGGTTGTTTATGTTAATCAACAAAAGAGAGGTTAGGGTTAGGGTAAGTGTTAATAAAAAACATAGGTGACATTGGTATGAAACGGATTAGGTTAAGACCTAAAGAACTGATATACGTATTAGTACTGCTGGTTGTGTAAGCTTTTCTAGTAAGCATATGCATGGAATCACGTGTTTTTTTATCTGTTTTTTATTATATTTTTTATAAGTATAATCAGACGTTGTTTTTTGTGTTTCTGCTATAATGTTTTTTTTTTTTTTTTTGCATCGGGGGAATAATAGGGATTTACCTCCAGATCCATGTCTCAGGAGGGGACGACTCTTGTTCATTGGCAGAAGATTTGTACGTTTGATCATATTTTAAGGAGGATTTGACCCTTGATCCTAAGGTTTTTACACATTAATACATGTTTACTGTAAAATACGTAGTACTAGCATCTTGGAAACTGCATACCTAAGCAAAGGTAGCGAACACTTCTTTTTTTTATGCAAAACTCTAGAGTTTGTTTTGTATTGTGTAATATTTATAATGTATAAAAAAGCAAAAAGCGAAATGGTCATTGCTTAACATGCTAGATTCGGATTTATTTATATCTATAGTCAGTCTTGTTTCTTTTTTGAGTTGAGTTTAAACATAAGGAACAATATTTACGACTTCTCTTAATATATGTTTTTTATGACGAATTACTTAATTAAAAAATTACATTATATCGATTTTTGATATAATAATGTATCAAATTAATACTACATATGAATACTGTAAATAGTCAAAGTTTTATAGAAAATTACTTTGCATTAAGTTTTTTATTTATTTTTAAAACCAATAAATGATCTGTCTAAATTTATAAAATGGACTATAATAATGGATGGTTTTTCTTATTATAACCAGTAAATATTTTAACATAATTTATATTGATTAACATAAATTATTGTGTAAAAATTGCTAATAAAAAATAAAAAACACTAAAATTGTTTGTTAATATTTTTAATGGAATACTTATTTAAAGCTTTGCAATATATAACAACCCACCTAAAACACTAGAAAAAGTATAATAGATGTATTTAATGTACTAAAAATACCACATAAGAGCTTTCTTTTTAAACAGCAAATAATTTAAACAATTTTAAAACTCATATTTTTAGATCACAGTTTTTTTTAAATAACAGAATTCTATTAAGAGACTAATTCATATCTGAACCATAGTGGAAACGGTAATCTAAAGAATGCGATTTTTTTTTTTGCAAATTTTTATAAATGAAAGCTGAAAAGTGAAGAATGTAAAGTGAGCTGGTTTGGCTACCATGATTTTAGTGGGCATAAATTTTATTTGCAATTTACCTTTAGAAACAATTAATTTAAAAGCAAGGCAATGTTACAAAAAATGCATGCCAACGTTAATCCTGATAAATTTTTACAATAAACAAAACTAATTTTATTTCTGATAAAAAATTATTGAAAGCAAATATAGAAACCTATTAAAATTTTTGTTTTATGCGTCTGTTTGTCTTAAGAATATTTTACTTAGAATATATTTCAAGGCATAGTTTGTTACAATATTTGTACTTATTGTAAAATAAATACCGTTTTTTTTACATTAAGACATTTTTTTTTGTTTAGGGCTTTAAAAAAA
>JAQFYM010007186.1:0-10695 GCA_034694785.1 Agrenia bidenticulata
GTTGCTGTGATGTAATTTACCTTATAGCATAAGGGTATCACTTCTAACAATAAATAAATAAATAAATAAATAAATTGACTGTACATAAAAATCCCATATGTCTCGAATACTGATTCCAAAATGGAGACAATAACACCATTCTGAAATTCTTAACGAAGTGCTGGGAATTTTTTTAATTCTCCAGATAGTCATCAAAAATGCAATATATTTTCTACCAATTTTGGCCCTAGTTTGTTCAAAGACCTAAAAGGAAGAGAAGAAGATGTAGAAAAATTACAGTTTTTCTGTCCACACAGCATAGACAACATAACAAGCCACAATCAAGTGGTATTTTCATGCCACCGACGACGAACAGGGAGTTGCAGTTGACTAGTGTAAATTTTTTCTATCCGTTTCTATTTTTATCTCTTCATCTTTCTTTCTCATCTCTTGTATCATTTCCATGCAAAAAAACGACTCCGCCATTAACCTATAGTACACACTTTCCTGTCCCTCTGTCTAAAGATAAGTGAGATAATATAGCATTAAGTAGGATAGTCTAGGATTTGGCTTCCATGTTTATGCAAACGACGTTATCTAACTGCAAGAGATAATCCTGTCAAGTAGCCATTTAGTAGCTACAGTACTTATGAGATCGGAAGGGTACTGACTGAAAAATGTGCAAATTATGTAAAGCAACACACCACCCCAGAATAACTCTTGGTACATTATTGGCCTTTATTTCATTTTGATATCTCGTCATATTTTTTAAACTGTATGATTTTTATGGACACTTTTCTTTATATCCTGCTGGAATATCTGACTGAATATTGATCATACATCGGTATCGATAGACTAGGAGGACATTTGTAAATACTTAATTATGTTCTGGTTGAAGGATAGTACAGTTTTTTTTAGTCTTGAATGCATAAAACTCGTCGCAGTGCAATGACGAGCCTCACTGGTCGTAACATCAAACGGGGAAACTCTCTTGGGAAATCATATAAAAACAGAATATTGAACCTTCATGGAAACTTGGGTGCATATATCTGCATGCAGTCTCCCAATTATAACGAGACCTTCATCGACAAACATGTCAAACGTCCATGTTGAGTTTTAATTGAAAGTTGTTGGAATCCCACAAGCTAGCGATAACAAGTGTATGACTGACTATATTTGATGGCTGGTACGACACAGCGTATATATTGTAGATTCGTAGATTCAATCGTCTTCTTCGTGGTCCTATCGAGTAATTGGGTCAGGTACGGGAGTTTTTCTTCGGAGATTACATTGGATTATTAATTCAGTTTCATAAATAGTTTAATTGTCAATCAGGTTTACAGTTTTCAAGAATTCTGATTCTATCACTTCAATTCATTCTTCTCTTACTCTTAAGAGATTGAAGATTTATAGACATATTGTCATTCAATAGCTCAAATAAGTTGATCCCTTTCTATTCTTTCCTGTTCGATTGCTGAAACTGTTTGGGACAAAATATCACTGGACGACTGATTGTTAAATTTCAATTAGGATGATCAAAGTCGGAACTTCTAGCCGCGAATTTATTTAAGGATCTGTGAAAAAAGCTTGGTGTTAGTAGGTATATATGTTGCTTAAGTATCAACCAGTCACTTTTACGAACTGATGGGGTCTGAAACTCTCTGGGATACATAAATGATGAGAGTCCGAGCGGGTAACACAGTTTGAAATGAATAAATCTAATTATTCTAAAGTTCGGAAAAGATAATCCCACGTAGAATTACGGATATATTGTGTAGGTTTCACTACCCATCGAAGAGAGTTATTTTATTTTCGATTACGTGTCGACACAAAGGGCAATTTTCTAGTTGATCAGCACACGTGGAGCAAAAGCCACTAAAAAAAAGAAACACATGTTATTGAAATTCCTTGCTTAACTTTTACACAAAAAGTCGAATAATTCTTGACAGTTTAATCAAAATTTAAGGGACTAGGCTTAAAAATGTGATGTCAGGCGATGAGTATCTTTCGATCGTTTGGAATATTTACGGCCATGTTCGTTAAAGCTAAGTATACTAAGCAGTTTAAAGATTTCGAAACGGATAAGAAGGCTTTCAAAACTAATAGGACAATACTTACCAATGCTCACAGGGAAGAAGTCTAACATTAGCAACATGGTCGTAGCAGAGATTGCAAGAATTCTCCTTAACACTGACTTTTCGCAAGTACTCCATCTTTAAGTGTCTGTAAAGTAGAAAAAAAGCTAGAGAGACAAGACAGGGTATTTGGAGGTAGACAGTTCATACGTATTTGTACGTAGAAGAAGGTCATAATTGTGGAATAAAGTAGGATAATTAGCTTGCCTTGGCAGTACCACTCGACACTCGTCACCCAATTTGGCATACTGGTTGAAATTTTTGAAATTCTTTCCATTAGGAGGGAATCTGAAAGGGCGGCTCCCAAAATTGAACTGGCATTGTTGGAATGACATAAAACTTCCTGCTGCAAAAAATCCCGACCTGTAAATCCAACAAATGGGTTTGAGTGTTCAACAAGAGAGCTTTTGCTCATCTACCACATTCTCTAAAACTCCCCTCCCTTCATTTACTGAAAACGGATCACAATCACAAATACGATGCAATATAGATGCATACTATTCAAAAAAAAAGCTTCAACCCAAACCACTAAAGCTACTACTAATGCATTAGGTGGCTTCAAGTCTTTGCTTTGCACTCGTTAGTCTGAGATGAAGCTTTTCAGAATAGCCTTTGGAGTGTCACAAAGCTCATGCTACTCATGCATTTACTTGGTATGCTTGAACACATCTGTGTGGGATTTAATGAGCGCCCCGTTGAGATAGAATATTATTTCCAAGGAGTCCAAGTCAAGATATGTTCCAAGAATGTCACCAGGTTTCCAACAAGGCATCGACATTGGTTCACTCTGAGCAGCGTGCCACATAACTTGCCGACACCCATCATAAGCCACTGAAAACTCGTCATCTCCGATTCCATAACCCTCCTAGAAAACAATATATGGCCGTTATTTTTATCCAGTTTCTTCTTGTGATAGAGATTATATGGCTTACATGATTTAAGAATTTGCTAGCTTTGGTAGCCCATCCTATTTGCATCACACCTTCCGTTATAATTAAAACTTCATAATACCACGCACCTGAATCGACTTGGAAAGTGCTTCGAACACTTTCAAAGGATGACGCATCACATCGTGCCTATAGATTCACATTTTAAATTCAATTTCAGATTCTTATTAAGTTTAGAGTGGACTTCAATGGCATGAAGTACAACTGCATCTTACCTCAAGTCCTGTCGGAGATATCTTCAGGTACTCGCTCACATCGTAACTATTCAAGATTACATTGATACCAGAGTTATCCACTAGTTCGTAACCAAATAGACGTCCAGGGATCAAAACTAAAAAATATTCATAAAACTATATAACATAAAGGACTCAATGACTTTATGTAATTTTTAAATTGCTGTGTTTTAATCGTTAACAGAAAAAGCTAAGTTCACTTACATATATTGTCGAGAGACCACTTGGCACAAAATCCTACTGGACGTTTCTCATAATCTTCCAAGTCCGCCCATTTTTCCAATTTCGTTAAAGGATTTTCCACGGCGGAATGGAGAATTTTCATTATCGCAGTCTTATTTTCACCTTTAATTTTAAAAACAGTATTTAAGATTATTGTCAAACTGAATTTATCCAAATAATAGTTTTAAATCAATTTAGGATGAAATTATGAATGGCACTCACTAGTTTGAGCAAACTTCTCCAGAGCAATTATCGCATAAAGGATAACCGAAGGTTCTATATCTGGACTCTATTCATATTCAATGATTTTTTTAAATTTTAAAACTTTATCACAATAATAATACCAAAATCCACGATCACAGATTTAGTTTAGAATTAGGAAAAATCATTTTAAAATCCTACCAGATGATACATTAAGTAGCTCATAACTTCGTCATTAAGTAGAATCGTGCTATTTTGTCCCGCAAGTTTTTCGGCTAAACATCCGAGAACAATACAAATATTTCGCTTTTGTCTCACATCATATCGGTTGTTATTAGTGAGACCCAAGTTTTGACTCAGATGCATCGCGTTTTCCTAGAATAGTTTTTTTAATAAATTAAAGTTACAATTTTTCATGCTTCCTTCATAGGAGGAAATACCTAGTTAAGTTAACTAAAGATTAGTATGATTAGTGAAACCTTCGTTGGAAGAGGGCAGTCGTCCAGAAGCAGGGAGATTACAGCTGGCCCAAGCGGGTCTCCCATAGGAATACTGTTGACTAATGACGTAACTACCATTATCCACCCTTCCTCCATCTCAGCAATTTTGTGGAGCTTAACCATTGATGATGGTGCTTCAGCATCACTGAAAGAATTAATAAACAATACGATAAACTCAAAGAACAATGTAACCCTTACAAACAATGGTATATAAATATGAATTGCTCTGCCATTTAAAACTTACTTGCCGACAAGCGTTCTGAGAATTCTCAAAGTCTCCAAGACATAATTATCAATAAGTTGAGGAGTCAGGTTTGTCAATAGGAAATTGGGATCAGAGGAGGAACTGCTCGTGGTCCTGTCTGACCCCAACCTATCTCGGTGTCCTGCCGAAGTACCCAGATTGTGTGGACCCCTTCCCCCACTTCCAGTACCGTCCCCACTTCTACTCTTCCCCCATTGAAAACAACAAGGGCAACTTGTGGAGTTACACCCACAACAGTACTTATTGGAAGAGGTATCACTGCCTTTACACAAGCAAAGCCCCATCATAACCTACTTAAGGTTATTTAGGCCAGTGCAGCTAACGAACTAAAATGTTGATCACAACATAATTCAAGTAGTCATTTTAAGTCTTCGTCAATCGGATTTAACACCAAGGCTTTAAAGAACAAACAATGTCTTTTATTACTGTACATGGAAGATTTATCTTACTCTCAGCATATCTTTGCGCCTTTCTTGATTGTTGTCGTCCTTTTAAACTCAAATTAATACTATAATAGATGTCTGCTGGCACTAGTAGAACTGATTGTTACTTCTTGGCAAAATTTAACACCGGTTTCAAAACTCCGTTCACCCTTCTTCTTGTCTCGTGTCAGTTCCTTTGAGTTTTACTAGAAAATGAAAATACTTATTAGTTATCGAATATGTATTAATTTGGTCAATTTTTAATTTTAATTGTAGAAGAGCTATTAAATGCTTGTGATATTACACCCCTCCACCCTCGGTTTATCTTGAATTATACAACTGCACAACACAGTACATAAAGTGTGTCAATTGTCAACTTTCAAAGTGTGAGCAAATTCAACTGTAATTTCCTTCGATAAATACGTTTACGGAACTCTGACCTAAACTAATCATAAGTTTGAAGTTTAAAGTGAACTGCTAAACTGACGTGGATTACTACCTTACTTCTAATTGATATTGGAATTGCCAACTAATTCCGCAAAGTTACAAAGCTAGTTTGTAGTTACGATAATATTTCTCTTCTGAACTCTATGTATAAATTAATCAATTAAACAACAGTTTAAATAATTTAACCAATAATAATTTAAAAACTGCCAACCAAGTCCAAATTTGCCTCTGCTGGCTGCTCATATTTATGGATTACCGATTACACCATCAGATTCCCCACTAATTCTGAATTCACAATTACAAATTATTGACAGTGTACTGGTGACTGGGTGTTTGACCCAGTGGTAACCTTATTCTAATTCTAACGTAACGTAACCAATTAACCAACTATATAAATACCACACATCAAACCACATGTGACATGCAACGATGGGATGCACAGCACACAACCAATTTAAACACAACCTCTATTTATAATAGCGAAAATAGTGATTATGGATTAGTAACGATCTTGAATACAGACTACAATTAAGAATCGAGAGCCAACAGCACAGAGTACAGACTACAAATCCTTAAAATACATTTCCTCTTCTTTAACAGTTAAATCATTTAAATAAGAAGACTTTTATTTACCCTGATAGTTGAACTTTTTTTCAAAACAAATTACTCTATACTCCTCTGCCTGCTGCTCTAGTAGTACAGTTGCAGACTTGTGTACTCGTACTATTAGTATTGGCTGTTATTACTCAATTCCGCAAAATTCTCTACCTAAAACTAGGTACCTATACCTACCTAATGCCTAGCCTTCATTCAATCTCCCATCAATCCCAATATTCCCAAATTCCCAATTGCAATGCAATCCAAGTCCAAAATTGTTTAGATTGTCTTGTAACGAATCTTTGGAATTTTCGAAATATAGGTTCAGACTGGACAAGGATGAGTATTTAATAATATATGGGCTGTTGCTTGTTTTGAAGATGGAAATTGAAAAGATGTAACAGTGTGAGTCCACACCTCACGTGCTGCTGTTATGTTATTTGGCATTCACTTGGCATCTTCCTATATCCGTATGTACTCCAATCCATCTATTTCAAGTTTTCAAGTGTAGAAGCTAGCAACGTTATTATGCCAAAAATTCCCATCCACGTTTCCATGCACTATGCACCAGGGCCAGGTATTTATGCATTTATATCCCTCCTAACTTTTCTAATTCCCGTGATGCCAATTGCCAATTCTGACGATTTGTTTTGCAAGGCGGATATTATAAGGAAGGCAAAAAACTACCGACTCTTTCTCAGATCCAACAGATTCTTTCTCCATTTACGTCAACCCCTAAATAATAACCCTCATGGGCACTTTTCCCAGAGTCAGATACATCCAAATCAAAATAAGATTCAGAAAGAACGGTAAAAATGTTTGCACGCCCTTACAGTTCCAGGTGGTGGCAAGTGGGACATACATGTATGTTGGAATTATATGTTGAAGACGATTCTTTCTGGTTGTTCTTTTCTAAAGGAGGATCCGAAGGACGAATAAGATTTCCAGACTGTTGGAAGCAATTGGGACACTTCCTTATTCATTGATTGCTTACCATACTTGATTTGATTATGTAGGCATGTAAACTTTTGAGATGGTTTTCGAATTTTATGGGAGCACGGTTGCACAAGGATAGAATTGTGACAGTGTCATTAGTTAGTAGGCGTGAACCAGTCCTAAGTCCACAATAATGGAATATGGAATTGGTAAGCAATTGCAATTTGGTAGTGTGGATTGTATATATTCCATATGAGAAACCGTTCATTGATTGATGTACAGTCGATTTATGCTTATTCACGAGTATTTTTATGGAAAAATTAAGATTTGTTTACAATCTGCAACGGATTCGATTTACCATGCATTTATAATTAAAATCGACAATCCACTGAGATTATGTGTTCATAATCTATCAAAACAATCTACAAAAAACACAAAAATAGTATCACTATTCCAAGCAGCGTATCACTATAAGTCACAAATCACAGCATCACAATCGAAACGCTAACTATCTGTAATGGTACAAGAGACCCCACTGCGACTTTATTTCACCATCGACTCTCATACAAATAGTTTTAATCGCTTAATCCAGATAGATTATTATAGAGTGTCTAAGCTGTTTGATAAATTCATACCCTTGTTTTGCAGAGACGGACTTTGGAGAGTAAACAAGTAAATATAGTACCTTCCGCATGTAAGTTGTAGCATTGGAATAACTCAATACCTCTCTAAATTCGAGGTAGTTGATGCTACTTGCTAGTTTATACTTTAGTGCTGTGTGGACTGACTAAAAAACGATTTAAAAACATGCAATCGTCGTTGGTAGTGTACTTGTAAATTGCAATTCATTCCCCTAGACGATGCAAGCTTAATAAAAGGGCTGACAGCATCAGGAAGGAAGTTATGCATCAAATGGATGTATAGATACGCCTTCCTTTGATGTCTATCATGAGAGCAAATAATATTGCCGTGGTGAGAGGGCTAATTATCTATACAGATTCTGACATTGACTAGGTGTCTTGGCCAAACTGCTTACAATTAGCTTCCCATTAATTCAGTCAGAGCAGGGAACATTATTTTGTTCTTCATCTTACTGTGCTCCCAAGACTCCCCCAACTTCCAGGAAGGATGAAATATTTTTGCATATTGGGAGGTGTGGGGAGGAATTGATTAGAGGAATTTATTTCTGAAATGCATTACAATCAATTTCAAGCATGTGTAATCGTAGTAAATGGACTCCTAGACAATGAGGTGTACAGGTGCAAGGCATTTAGAATTTAAAAAAAAATCAGATGGGTAGTAGTATATGTAATGCACCAGGATAGACGGAACTCGAAACGAATGAATGACACGATGATATTGAATGCTTTATGGAATATGTTTTATAGTTTAGAATTCAGATGATCCACATCTGAAAGTATGAGTTCTTTGTGCGTTGTGTATAGCTTTGTCTCCTCATGCATCTCAAGGTAGACATCATGTTTATTCCAATTGTTTTTTCCCCTTTAGAATAAGTTAGTTTTTTACGATACATTCTTTACTAGTAATGTTTTTAGAATATATGGATCTGGAGTATCTAATTAATATTTTATTATTATTAGAGAGCATATATATATGCTTGCTGAAATTTGTATTCCCATAATTAAAATGTAACCTTTTTAGACTGTGTTAATTTTTTATTTTTTTTGCTATTTGGTCGCATTTACCATCAGAGCTTCTTCGTTGTGAATTTGTTTAAAATACTAAATAGCAGTGTTCTGTTTGAAATAGTGCATATATATTTATCGTACATATTTTGAATTGCAATACAGTATTGGATAAATCATATTTTTGTGTTTGCTTTTTGCCTTTTGTTTTATTGCAGTCCAGGCTCCAGACAGTTATAGATTTCCGGAATAATTGAATAATATTCAAGTTAGATTCATGCTGATTTGATGATAATAAATGTATCGCATGAATATTTTGTCCCTGAAACAGTGAATATAGTTCTGTGTATGTTGCTTTAGTATTGGTATAATTACATTTTGAGTATTGAGAGTTATTGCAGAATTTCAGAAAAGAATAACTATAGTTATATATGTGTGAATAATTTTTTTTCTCTCTGAGGAAGGAGAGATTAGAAGAAACAACCTTTAAATCGTCCACCCCTAAATTTAAGGAGCATCATCAACTTTATTTAAATACTGATGATGGGCAGCATATGTATTTTTCAGTTAAGTATTATATCAGTCAATAATCATTATAATATATTGTTCTGAGTTTTCACATTGTTCACAAACCATTTGTACTTTGATTGGGTAGGACGATCAATGGCTGTTCATTTTGTGTGCTTGGATGACTTTAGCTTGCTTTACAGAATTTTATGATGTACAGGGTGAGTTTCAAATAACTTTTGACGTTTAAATCGTCATAATGCATCGACAGTTTTTTTTACCATAGTAGCTTCAATTATGCAGGCACTGAAATAATTTTTAAGTACAATAGAATATAATCAATAAGCCTATTTGTTTTTTTAAGTTCAAAAATTTACAGAAGAATGCCATACAATTCCACAATGAGTACAAAGTACAACGCTTGTAGGAGTGCAAAATAGCGAATGTATGGAGGTCATATTCTTTAAGTTAGTCCAGTTCCGTCAATTTAAAGTTCTTCGTTGATGAAATCCGTCAAGGCATTTCGAAGATGACGGTTTAAATGTCTAAAGATATTCGAAACTCACACCTTCTTCTTATTTGTTTATCTCATAATATCTGTCATATAAGCCATTGAAAGATAGAATGCAGAGGCATCCTAAAGCCGAAAGGAAAACACATTTTTGCAAAACATATGTACAGTTCAACTACAATTTTGTATTATTAAAAATGCGTGAAGCTGTATACGTAAAATAATGTGAACCAATGTAAAGGTGGTAGTTAGTTGGCAATTTTAACATTGGCCCTTATGTCTCATGAAATAGTCTTCGTTTGCATGGAGAACGTTCCTCGTGTCACTTGGTGGCTAGGGACTTTCCGGCTTTTAACTTGACACTTTGTATTTGCTAATAAAAAGTAGTATTTTGCCATAAAAAACATATTTGGTGAGCAAGTGTTTGCGTGTGACTTGTATGTTTGTGTGAAACAAAGAAACGTGTTCACATATGAATTGCAAGTTCGAATGACCATGACCACGACATTGCAAAACAAAGGTGAGCAACTTTACCTTCATGAGGCTTCGGTACTGATACTACTGATGATATCATGACTATCACGATTCACGAGCACTATTTAGAAGCAAAAGTTTCAGCAATCAGTTGTAAACTTCTTTAGAATATGGAAGTAATGTTTTTGAAACAATGAGGAAGTGCAAGGCGAGATTGGATAACCATTCAAGCCTGCCCAGATAGCCCTGATTTATTGAAGGTTTGTCGATACTTTCGTTCAGTGTAGATTTTTTTAGACAGAGATTGAATGCGTAGCATTAAGCATAACCATAAAGCTACTTCAAACCAGTCGTCGGCCCCATCCTGTCTCTATTCGGTCGCGGTAGCATCACACTATAATTGCATATGTAGCTTAAATCAGTTCGTTTTCATTAAATCAGAAAAGGCTTAAAGAACATCAAAATTCATCAAATCAAAAGAAATTTAATCCAATGCATTAATCTAAACATTAAGAGCTGATGACCGACATGTGTCCGTGTGTCCGTGTGTTTGCGGTGTCCTGTCCTGTGTTAATTTCGTTTTTTTTAAAGTTTTAATCCGATCTCGCCAATTTTTTTTAATCGATAGATATTAATGAGGAGCTATCAAATTATAAAAAATATCTCGGAAAAT
>JAQFYM010007187.1:0-10694 GCA_034694785.1 Agrenia bidenticulata
ATGAAACAAGAAACTTTATAGCAAAAACTTTTTACTAAAAAAAACTAGCAAAACTGCGTATAAATGTTATTTTAAAAGTAGGAATTTGCATGGATTACTGCTTTTTGAAATTCTAATTCCTTTGGAACGAAACTAAAAAGTCCTGACTATGGCAGTTTTATTGAATTTTGTAGAAAATATGCGGGACAAACTTTTGGTTTCTTGCAATGTTTAATTAAAAATATGAAAGACTATTTATACACGTACAAAATAAAACAAAAATATATTAAAATTATAGAAAATGTTTTTTTTTTGTATTTATATATAAATTTTTTTTGTATTAGAATATATTCGAATATATAGATAGAAAATTATTCGATATTCGTTATTTTTCGTAAAATTCCGAACCCTATCATATACTAACAAAATTTTACTGTTTGTGCACAGTTTTTAGCTATTGAATCTAAATAAGTTATATTTCGTAAATCTTGTAAAACACGGTAAACCTACAAAAATCGATGTGGGAGACGTATTAAGCAACCTAGAAAATTTTTGCTTTCGAATAAGGGGAAAGATGTTATTGATGGACTACAAAAATATGACAATGAAATAAAAGCAATATTGGCATACATATTTTATATTATATAAAAAAAACTTCTTTAGTTGTTTTTAAATTTTTTACATATTTGTGTACAAAGAAAGCGGCTTTTTATACATGGTCTATTGAAAGATTCCATCCACTTTTTCATAAGGCCCTGGTTATATGTGTATACAAAAACAAAACATAGACTACCTCTTGTCAAAAAAAAATATTTATGTACTTTAGGGCCCCCCTATAATTTTTTTTAAAAAAAGCACTGTCTATACGTATTCAAAGCAGAATACCCATGTGGTAAAAGCCCATTACCTGTAAAAAAATGTACACGCCCAATGTCTTAAGTACAAGATATCTAAAATCAGGTTGTCAAAAAGTATGGATTTTCTTAAGACACAAATTAAAAGAATCGAGAATTGACAGAAAAAAATGCTTCATAAGGATAACATGGGGTAAAAATATTATCATTTAAATGCTAAATGCAATCGGGTTTTTTTTGATGAATTTTTTTTTGGAGTGATATTTTATTGGTGGCATATTTTTTTACCGAAAAGAAAAAATTTTTTTAAGTAAATTACGCGAAATAAAATGCATGGTTTTGTAGAATCACCAACAAAATATAGCCTTTAAAAATGTCTCTATTTTAAGAGCCATTATGGTTTAAAGTTTTTCTCTTTTTTTCCCTTTTTTATATTTTTTTGTCAATTTTTTCATATTTACCTAGATTTAGATATACAATAAAGCAAAATTTTATTGTATTTATGTGGTGATAACAAGAAAATAACAAATACGGCATTTTTGTATCGTGTATCAAAAAGTTCATAATTATTAATTGAAATAGCGGGTAATTAATTACGAAAATAAAATATTTGCACTTGTGGCCAAAAAAGGTGCTGCATAGTACATAAATGCAAAGAGTTATAATATTAAACAAGGTCGAACAAAGCCTGGTTGATCTCACGACTATTTTTGTCCCTATTAAAACTTAAATGCTTGTGTATCCAACAATACACTACTTTTTAAATATAAACCATCATGGGTGCTGTAGAATTTAGATGTAACCAGACTTTTATTGTACACTATATACGGTTAAAGTATAAATAAAATTAGTTAATCTTATTGTACAAAAATTTTTTAATATTAACAAAGATGCTCTATTATATATCAATGAGTCGATCATATTTTTATTTATCATTAGTTTATTCCATTTATTAAAATAAAAAAAAAACACGCAACAAAAATACCAAAAAACCTCAAAAAATATGCCGTTTTAGTTTGATATTGACCGATGGCTGGATTTTTTCCACCCCGATTTTTTTACTACCATATGCAGAGCCCCTGCCAGAAAACACTCTAGTATGAGTGCAGTTTTCTCTTTACTACTATTTTATCAGATAGAATACTTTGATTCTGCTTTTAAATACTAAATTATTTATAAGACTTATGGTCTCAGACATCCCAGTACAACGTTATATAATAAATACGATTAGCGCAAGCGGTTTTTGTATTTTGCTTTGCTACATAAGTATCGCAATGCTGTTATTAAGTAATTTATTAAAATTAAAACCCTGTATAAAATAAAATTATGATTGTTTTTACGCGTATTTTAAAACCCGCTAAAATCCTTTTAAACATGTAAAACGTTGCCGATAGAAAACAGCCTTATGTTTTTCCCGCTATATTGTTGTTTTTGGAAAAAAGAACACAAATTTATCCCGAGTGTTTTACCCATTGGCTTTACACACCCTAAACACCACGAAAAAACCTTACGCTAATTTTATGCATTTTTGCGAAGAAACTTAAGGTCTTTTTATTTCAAGTAGTAGTGGATACAATATACATAAAATGATAACACCATACAGGAAACGCAAAATGGTTACTACTACATTCAATACGGTTATTCATTTTTAGTCCTATTTTTTTTTAATGTTCATTTTTCATGGTGAAGATTATGCGGTTAGCTTTAATTTGCTGTTTTTTGTTAAGTATTTAATACAAGGAATATACTCGATATGAAAACTTGCATTGTATGCATCAGGACGGAGTTAATTGTTTTTTTTTTATACCGCACGCTGGACTACCTTTACAGTATATTTGTAACGTTTGAAATGTTTTTTTTTCTATCCACTAAAGGATGGTGTCATTTGTACTATATGTCACAAAAAAAAAATGTGATGACGTTGTACACGCAAAAATCATAAAAAAAACCTGGGTAATATTTACCCACATACAGCCAGTCTAAAGTATCTCATACATCAGGTATTACTTTGAAAGAATGGCCTTATAATCATTGCTGCTTGTAATTTTCTTACTGCGTATATATAAAAATTATTGGGTATTATCTATTAATGACAGGTGCCGTTAACACATTATTTTTTTTAATTTTTTTTTTGACATCAAGGTCTTTTTCTACTACCTATTATTTTTTTATTTTATAAAAATAGTTCGTAACTAAAGTCGTGTGGAGAGCTATCTACAGAATCACTTTGTCTAGCGTAAAATTTTGTGGGATCACTAAAATTAAGTTGCTATTATGGTAATGTGTGTATTCTTACTTTCGTTATGCATAAATGTGGATTCTTTCTAATACTTTCGGTAAGTAAATTTTTTACTACTAGATACTATTTTTACTACATAAAAATCTATGCTTTTTTAGTTAATTTAGGCATAATTCATAGTTTATTGCAGGAATTAAGAAACAATTATGGGTAGTACACACAATGGCAATTATGAATGGGTAGTTGCGGCATAATTGTTTACTATTTGTCTATCATATTTTCCTGGCCTGCAATTTGTTGTACGCATATTTAGTCAATCCTGTGTTTTTTTTTTTATTTAGGTTAAACAATTTTATAAAAGCTTAGATTTAGAGAAAAAAACTTTAAATGTTAACGTTAAATATATCTACTAAAAAATATTTGTTAATTGATTTTTATATTTGCTTGTTTATATGTCAAAAGCTGCATTTGACAACAGGATTAAGGTAAAACACATATGTGACACACTATCAAAAAAAACACAAGCTATATTTCTATTTTCTGTTTGCTGTTTTTATCGATTATAAAATATACCGCGTTTTTGACTGTTGTTATAATAGGTACACCATAAATGTTTATTTAAGTATTTAGAATACGGGCTAAATCAAACTGGTTTGCTGTATTATAAATATGTATGTAATAGCCTGTTTATAGCTCATTATATATGGGGAACAATTTTGCGTATTTTTGCAGTAATATACATGTTAAAGATAAACTTAAAAAAGTATATGCTAAAAAAAAAGAAAAAAATCTTCAATAGACAATTAAAACTGTAAAATTCTTGTCTGATAATACACCATAACACATTTATAAGCAGTAAATGAATTTAAAAGGGTTTTTTTTTGAATTTATGTAAATAAATGCAAGTAATCCTGCTAATAAATATATTATGTAACAATATTTTGTTATTGCATTATAACAATATATACTTGTTGTCTTACAATAATAACAATATTCGCACATCCTTAAAGTGTTGAACAAAAAATAAACGATGATCTTTTTTTTATGTAAAAATAGACAATTAATGAAAAAACAGCAGAGTTCACGAAAAAAAATGAAGCCGGTGTAAATTTATCATTTACATATTCTTACATATTTTATTATCTTATAAACATACAAAAAAATTATATGTAACAGACATATGCGTACTTGGTAAGATTTGAGACGAAAATTTTCTATTAGTTCCCTGTAAGATGGTAATATTCACATTTAAATTCATGTGCAATTTTTAAATAACATCTTGTTTAAATAAATTTCATTGTTTTAACTTGATTATTTGTTGAATAACCGCCAATTTCTTGCATCTATAATATGCCCTTTACAGTAGATAAAACAAGCTGTATCTCTTTGCCAAAATAAATGCGCACAAATACAAAATATATAAAAAAAATGATAATAAAGTAAATTATGTATTACTTATACTTTGAACCGTCAAAATAAATCACTGACATATGTTTTATAAAAAATTGACTTTAAGTATAGCCAAAAAGCTGGTTGTTTGCTATAGTATGAAAATAACAGCCGTTACTATATAAAATTATACCTTAAATGTTTGGTCACCTTCTACCTTCCGCCCGTGTTTAAAACCAGGGGCGGATCATTCTTCTGGTTGGCCCGGGTAAAATTTTTTTATGGGCCTTTTTTTGAAAAAATAAGGCTACGCGTTTTTTTACACAAGCCTATACTAAGAAAGAAACAGATAAACTTTTTGAATTTGCGGTTTATTAAAAATTTAAAACTCGCAGAATGCTCTTCTAAGTTTAAAAAAAAATATGTTAATTGTTGCGCAGTTATATTTTATATAAATGTAAATATATTATATTAAATAAGTTCTAGATAAAAAAAAATTTGAATGATTTCTCATGTAATTTAATAAGTTATTAGACCGGTAGATACAAGTTTTTACTAAAGTATCGTTTAATAGTAAACTATTACTTATTTCTAAAAAAAATGCAATACAACTAATTTACACGTAAAAAATGTTACATATGGAATATTTAATGCTGCAAGTCGGTTAACCCTTTCTATATATAATGTATTTTTCCAAAAATGTATTAAATGAACGCAAAAAATACAAAAATGAACGTTTATCAAGCTAGTTTTTCGCAAAGTAGCTTTTATTTTATTTTTTTACTACCAAATGAACGAACGAAAGGTTATAACAGGTTATGTGTATAAAGCTTTTTCACAGATAGGCGCTATCATGCAACCGATGTTAACTAAGTAGTTATATAGCAGAAGAACCATATATTTGACATAATATCAGCTTGCGTCTGTTTTTAACTTGTTTGACTGCCAAACTTTTCTAAAATAAAACATTGACGGCAAGGCATTCATGAAACAGATAATACCGTTTTTTTTATTTTTTTTAAAAATCATTGCTTTTATTTTTCGCATCTGCTTGCGTCATAATCTTTATGTAAATGTGTATATATTGAAAAGGAAATTAAAACGAGAAGATGATTTCATGTTGGCACATAATAGATCAAAAACATTACCATAGTAAAAAATCTATATACGGGAAAAAGCAAAAAAATCATGATAGAAAAATCCTGAAATATTTTCGACGTAATTTTTTAGTTTCCAATGCATCAGGCTAATCAAAAATAACATGGTGTATTTTGAAAGTATCCCAAAACTACAAATTTAAAAAAATTTTACGAAAAAATACTTCTAATACTAAAAATAGCTTGCTGAACATGTTCAAAGAATTCATATTAAGTAGGAACTACTATATGCATGTGAATACAAAAAACTGCTTGAAAAAAAAATATCTCAATAAAAGCGTAGTTAAAAACATGGTTATTTGTGTTAATTTGTTTTGATAACGGGTTGTGATCACAATGTTGTAATTTTCTGATATCTTTTTAAAACTTTTAGCGTTTTTACTTTTTAATCTTGCTTTCTAGTTTTCGTGTTGACTTATTTTTAAAATCTGTATATAAAGTTGAGTATTTGAATTAAGGAAGCAACAACACACGCTAAGTATAACGCAAATCACAACTTTTAAACTAACAAAATCAGCCTAAAATTTCACTAAAATAACGCACTAAATACAAAAACGCGTTTAAGAAAGACAACCGCATTGCAAAGAGCACAATCAAGCTTAAACCCAAACTAAGCAGCAATAAAAAATAACATTGATAAATTATAAAAAAAAGACAGTAATCGAAAATGTACACATAGTTGTAAAAATATTCAAAAACAAAAAAAAGTGAACAAAAAAAAATGCTGTAATTTAAAAATTGGAATTATAAATGTACGAAATATATCAAAAATATACATTTTTTACGTGTTTATTCATCCAATTTTTTTCATATATAATTGATATCTTTTATCTATTTTAACCTTTTGAAATTATTTTCGGCTACTAAAAAATTGATAAGAGATTTACATTTATTAAATATTTTGTCAAACCTTTTTTTATTATTTACGATTTTTCTACTTTGTCATAAAAGTGTAGTTTGATAATCTTTAAAGCGCAAAAAATTTAGCATATTTTTTTTTTTTGTGGTGTGCTTTTTCGTGACATAAAAAAATGCGTGTTTTATTTTTACGTTCAAATGTGTTTTTTATGCTTGTTTTTTAATTTCTTTTTTTATTCCATATACTCAATTAAATGATAAATCATATTTTAAATAGCGACTGCAAAAAAAACACACAAAACAAGATTATATTAATATGCACGGTTAAATACTTGTTTTAAGAATGACACGTTTTTTTCAAAAAAAAAAAACATTATAACTTTTCTACGCTTGATTAAAGGGCATCATACACGTTTGTTCGGTCATATTAACACACGAAATGAAAATGCATTGTAATTTGTGTAAATTAAAACTTATACAATGATATAAAGAAAAAAAATATATATTGAAAAATGTTTGTATAAAAAATACAAAATATTGTAAAATATTGTAAAAATATATATAAACTTTTGTTAAGTTTTGTATAAATTTCATATTGAAAAATTAAAAATTGCGCCCTTTTCTAAGGGGGCCCCGGGGCAATGCCTCTTTTGCTCCACCTTATTCCGTCACTGTTTAAAACTAGAGCGGACAATAAATTCAGATAAATGTTGCTACTTTCTGCATTTTAAAAAAAAACTGCAAGATTCTGCATGAAAACAAATTTTGAATTTTTTTTATACTTATGAACTCGTGTATGTTTTTGGTTATACAAAGCATGGGGCAAAAAATAGACCATAAAAATATAACGTACCTAAATCATTGACATAAATAATTGTCTTATTTTAAAAAAGGCAAGTAATTACAAAAATAAAGCCGAAAAAAGAATAACATTGTAATATTGAAAGGCACCTTATCCACCCAAATTCGACAAAACGTTAAATTGCATATGTTAATCCTCATATGTATTTTGTGAATAAAACTAGAAACTGTAAAATATAAAATGTTTTCTATCCGTATATTTAGACTTCTTATGCAGTAGCCTTTACTTAATTTACAAATAACACGCTGATTTTACATAATAGTCATCCGGGCACGTTAAAACACACTTTTTATATATATTTTTATATATTAGTTTGATAACCAGTTTCCTGCATTAGTTTTTTCTGAGTAATAAATTCTGAATTTATTATCCCAGACATTTAAGGAGTAAATAAAAAAATTTTACATGCAGAATAATTCTGCAATTAAAAGAAAAATCTTGTTGTTTATACGATCTCGTCTGCAACTAAAACTTTCTTCTGCTTTTGGTCCGCCCTATTTATAACATAACATAAAAAAATTACTAGCCTTTTTTATCCCATGAACTTTATTATTTATAATATGCTAATTGCTGCTAGAATCCACAATTTATGGTTGAAAATATTACAAGACAATTTAATACTGTCGATTACAATAATTGGTTTTACAAGTAAAAGTATTTTTATTTTTGGTAACTCTTTAATTGTAAAGACAGGTAAAATAAATAAATTATGTTTGCTGACAGCTTTTTGTACGTTTCTGGTACAAAAATAGTGTTTTTATATCATCATCGTGAATTTTGTTGATTTTAAAAAAATTTAAGCCGTTTTTTGGTTATATATTGCAAACAATAATATTGTACAATATAAAATGCTCAGCAAAATTCTTTACAATAAAGCGGACAATACAATATTACGTAGCTCTAAAAGACAATACATTAAAAATAGATCTTGTAATATTTTATGCAGATACTTATAAAAATGTGATGCAGGACAGCCATTTAAAGCCAACAAGAACATTCGATGTTTGTTTTTGACCCATTTTCCAACTTGTTACACAAAATATGCCATAATATTACAAAATCTGCGATGTTATACAATATATACACACATGTTTTAAATTTTTTCATAATATGGCCATAATGACCATAACGGGTGATTTAAAAAATCAAGTTGCCAGCCCGCCTCATTCACAATATGCCACTATTTAGTGCAAGTTAACATTTTAACGATGTTTTTATAAGGTTGGACCATTAAATCAACATGCCGTTCTACAAAATTGTTATCTTGGTAACTATAGTCATTGGCTTCTTTTTTTAATGCTAAATTGCTAATTCTAGATTGCCGTAGTAAAAGTTTTTTTTTTTGTTGTTTAATATTATGCAGAAGTATAAAATAACTACAAGAAAAATTTTCATGCATATCACAAGTGTTTATTTTGATATAAGACAATTGAAATCTCCTTTGGTTATAGTAAATTTTTGTTTACTGGTCATTGAAAAACTCTTTCTGTTTGTTTTGGAGATGTAAAATTTAAAGAGAAATTGTCAAATATATGTTAATTCATAATATCCCGATTTTATACCTGTGAATCTCACATTTTCGCCATTTTTTGATTATATTAATTTCGATGTACGGTATATACCTATTTAAAGTAAAATTTTTGCATCCAAAAAATTAATGTGTTTATTTAAATGATTTTTGCAAAAAAAAAAACATTAGACTTGGGCTTATGGAAAAAATGTGTTGTCGTTTTAACATTTTAAACAAAAAAATAAGAAAAATACACAAGAAGAATAAAATACAGTGTCTAGATCTAAGCAGAGGACATTCGGGCATAATTCATAGACATAAATACTATCTTGTGTAGTTTTAGGTTTTTTTAAGTGCTAAAATTTTTTAAAGGCAGTCTGTTATACTAATTATGATGTTTTTGAATATAATATTAAATACATAGTTTATATGCGCATGTAAAAAAAATATTCTACGTTTTGTAAATATAAAAATGTTTTTTTAAATAAAACCTTACAGAATATGTATCTTTACATACTTAAACATAAATTTTTTTTTAAAAGGTAATTTGTGCGTCAAATTTAATATAGATGTGTTTATAACCTGTTCAAAAGTATTTTTATAGCTTTTCTTTGCATATAAAATTATTTTATATATCCTGATCATTATAAAGTAATATACTTACGACATTTAATGGGACTAAAAAAATTCTATTTTAACAGTTTTTAAATGCTATGAGATTTGGCGTGAATATATACCTGATTCTGTTATAATTATTTTAATCGCAAAGCATATCAATCAAAATATAATATTTTGCAAATTAAAATCTTCTCATGCCCGTATTTCTCGCCCAATATATGTTATAAAAATAATTTTATTATTATCACTTCCAATTAGTTATATTCTTTACATAAATTACTACATCACAAAAATTGCCCTAAAATATTTATCTTTTACATATATTTAAACAACCAAATCATAAAATTTAAAAAATTTAAGTGTTAAACAGTAGTTTTTATAATATTTTTTATACTTTATAGTATAAAATTATACTGTTTACTCATATTAATATTGTCAATAAAAAGGATTTAATTATATTCTTTAAAAATACAGGGTATAAAAATGTTTTACAAGAAAACATACTACAAATCGTAAGCGTTGTACTACAAAAATTGCAGCAATATAGCTACAATTTATAAATTGTATAGAAATCCATATATATTTTGGGTTAAGTAGAAGTCTTTATAGAAGTCACGATGTTTTAGTAAACCTGGACATTGTCTGATTTTATCGACCATGTAAATTTTGTATAACCGAAAAACAACAATATTTCGTATAGAGACGCATTGCCGTGTTTTCACTTTGGTAAATGTCGTTAATGTGTATGTTTAGTTTCTTCATTACAATGCTTGCATTCATTAGTGGCAAAAAAATTCATAAAATAATCAATAAATAATTTTACTACACTTTAAAAATTATAAACGATATATTTTACAAATCCGAAGTTTTTAATTCAATAAATTACCATCAGAACGAAATTCGTAAAAAAGATAATCTAAAAGAGGAACAAATTACCTTTATACCGTGTGGATCACTTGACCATACATGTAGAAAGTGTTTTTCATATTCTTAATCTTTTAAACACAAAAATTTTTGTGTTTTATATATTTTAAAGCAAACTAAAAAAACATTTATTTGTGATTTTTACAATTTTCAAATGCATTTTGCAAGAACACAAATGTGAAGTATACATTGAATAAGTACAAGTTGCTTTAATATATATTAATTTTCACAAGTAGTGGGCTTTTTTTTCAAACTGATATTTTATTTTTTCATAACAATAATTAAAATGGAACGTTCTATTTTA
>JAQFYM010007188.1:0-10694 GCA_034694785.1 Agrenia bidenticulata
GACAGCGACTATTTTGTCTAAATACATATCGCTACTCACTATTACCTACAATTTATCGAGACCGATTGAAAGGCATTCATGAATACTTTTATGATACAAAATTCTATCTGCGAACCGATAAACGTGCGATACATCAAATCGCAAAATCCTAAATATACTGGTGGGTGAATGCAATAATTGTGTGAGAAGTCGTTTCTTTTTAGTTAAGACTGTGGAATTAGAAGCATGCAGAGGGGAATATATATATGGAAATAAAGGTGCTAGTATATGCCTTATGCCCTGATACAGATAAGGGAAAAAGTTTATATTATTTATAACGGATTAAGGATCTAGCTGCATTTGAGCTGGAAAGCTTTTGAAACAAGAATTCCCTACAATTTGACACATATTATGCTTAGCACATGTGGTGCACCTAATTTCTGGTAAAATGATTACAGAATATGTTATATTAAATGAATTTATTTGTGAATTAAAAAGAAGTCTTGTAAATAACACGAAAATTCAGAATTTATACAAATCTAAAACAAATTTGCCGTATATATCGTGGCCCATTTTAGTAAGATGGTGCATTTGGATAAGATGTAGTGTTTTTGTATTTAAAAATTAGAATTTAATAAGACTTTATATTTCTTATCTTGATCCAAAATATAAAAAGATAAAGGAAATGATCGAGAATATAGCGTTTTACGAGGAATTGCAAAAAGTGCACTCGTATAAATACATTGCTGACATGAATGAAGTCCTTGAATGTGAAAGCCTAAGCTCTATTCAGCAAATAGAAATAGTTGAAAATAATAAAGAAAGGTTAATGGGAACATTATTTTATATTAAGATAGCAGAATCATTACAATAAACCCAGACTATCACCATATAAGAAATAGTTTATGTTCTGACAACGTAAATTACGAATATGAAAATTGGCTAAAATTTATACCATTAACTTCCTGTGGCGTGGAAAGAAGTTTATGAGCATACAATCGAATATTTTCAGAGCAAAGAAAGAATTTTTATTTATTGAAAATATTACAATGTTATTATTTTTCAACCGTAACAATTTCGATGACTGATCTAAGAAAAATAAATATTGACTACTATTCAAATGTAAAAAATCTTATTCTTATGTTTATTTAATAAAATTGCTGTATTTAGGCTTTGTCTAAAATCAAAATCTTAACCTTATAAATATGCCTTAAATCAAAGAAAAATATAAATCAAGTGTCTCATATGGTCATAGATGTTACAATCAGCATGTCCGTACCAACGCGAACCAAGCGGATTTTTTTGATATTCTTGCGGATTTTTTGAGGACCCTAGTTATAATTAAAGGGTGTTTTTGTATTAGTAGTGCGTTTAAACTTAGATTGATGTACGTTTGTCGTTACCAAATGCATTCCTATGCAAGTTAATTTAAAAACTTTCATAAAAGAAAAAAAGACGAAAGGAGAAAAGACATTTAGAAGAAACGTGAATTTTTTTTAAAAACAAGTTAAAAAAAGTTTGCAATTCGACAAAAATATTGGTTAAAAATAATTGACATATAAATGCATTGTTGCTATGTTAAAAAACGGAAATCACCGTGCGTTTATTTTTACTTGCGTGGTGTTAATCCATATATAGTGGCACATACAGCCACGTTTTTCACAACTGAATTTAATTATGTTAAGCTAATGTTATCTTCTAGAAATAAAAATTTTTTTTAGCAATGAAATTACAACTTTTGGTTATTTTGTTACAGGTACCAAAAAAATTTTAATTAAGGGATAGGGAACTAACACACATGGGTCTGCAAACAAATTACCGTTTTAAGTGTAATATAATTACAGCATAAGGAGCTTACAGATTTTTACCTAGGTACGCGAATCTGTCTTAACACATGTTTCAGAAATAGCAACTGCAGCTTTGTCATACAAAATTTTTTCTTTTGCAATTCGTAGCGTATACAATCAATTTTTTAAAATATCTACTAATCACATGGGATAATTGTTCAATGCTGTTAATTAAATTTGATTTAAAGAATTTTAAGCAGTTGGTTCTTTCACTTTGTATTTTGTATTATTAAAAACAAAACATAAGCCAAAGAAACTTCCGAAACGGTTGCCAATAGAATATACAGTGAAGACACTCTTACATGGAAACATTTTATTATCTGACCCATATAGATGTAAAAATATTTTAAGAAGTAAAAAAAGTACATATAGTAGTCTTTTATTTTCGAAGCCCCCTAAATACAGCTTTTACTTTTAATTTTTTCGACATAACGTTTTGCATGGATTTATATAAATATCTGTTTTTTTAGCATTTATAAGCTAAATTTAAGTAAACCTTTAACTTTATTTATTTATTTTGTTGCTTTTTTTATAAGTAATAGTTAGTAAATTCCAAATGCAAAAATTAAACCCTTTTGTAGACCCCTCTGCGCATACTGTTACTGTTTTGTACACAGTCTGCTTTTGCAACTTGTCTATTATTTACTCCAATTTCAGCCACTCAAAATAAAAGAAAGAAAAAGACGGTAACTATTAAAAAAATGAAGACGCAAAAGATTATGTGGCTAACTATAAGTGCAAAAAGCAGCTTGTAGAAAAACAATATAAGAAATTTTTGGTGGTAACAAATGTTGTATAAGATAGTCAAGCATTTTTTGGTAATCTTGACATTGAGGACTCTATATTACATGGATATTATATCAATATATCAAGTAAACAAATACAGCTGCAATAACAATGTAAATGCGCAAGTAAAACAAAATTAGCACGAAAAAAAAGCTTATGTGCGAAAACACTCTCTACGCGATAGCAAATAAGTAAAAACGAGAGATAGTGCATAGCATAGTAAAGGAAAAACAGATTTTACAAATTTCTAGCAAAAAAGGAATGATATATTATTCAAAAGACGTCATGGTATAAAGGGATTTGCTGATATTTCATTTTTGGCAGACTTTGGGCACAATCATAATATTTGTCACAAGAAAAAAAGCGCAAAGCAATTTTTTATCTTGCTATAAGTGTAGTATTTACGTAAAAATTTTATACGGCTACATGCATTATCAAGAAAAAGGATGAGAGTATAGATGTAAAAAAAGATCGTAAAAGTGTCGATTTTACGTGTGTTTTAATGAATATGAACAAGAACTGACAACATTGTTGATCGAAAAGTCGACGTCCAGACCTTTCTTCTATAAAGGCTCCGAAAGATTTAAAGTAATGTATGAATTAAACAGTAGCGCTTGACTGACGAAGATTACACTCTTTATATACATAATATATTCGAACCAAGATCAGGTTAATAAAAATAAAAAAATTTGATCTTGATACGCATTTCTCTAGGCATAACTTTAAACAACTAAGCAATACAGATTATTACGATTTCCACCTAAATCAATCTTAATAAAAAAACACTGGATTTAAGTAGCATTTACTACTTTTAAATAGATTAAAAAGAGTTTTACGGGTATGTGGTAGCATCAGATAGTTTAAAAATAATTATAAAAAATACAAAAATTAAGAAAGTACACGCTCAGGAAGTTTTTTTTATGTTCAAAAATCCATTGACGAAAACAAGAAAGAGACAGATGTGATTTACTGTAAAAAGTATTTTTGTCATAAAAAATGACAGTATAAATGATTATGGTCTCATATTTGATATTCAGACAAGATTGAAGATAATATATTTCTGCCGATTCGTTATATATACAAGATTTAAAAAACTAAAACCAGTATTTTACAATGCAAAACGTCAGAACAATGTTTAAACATGCCATAAAATTTTTTCTAACAGTTTGATAATAAGCTATAGTATGCTTTGCGTGATTTTAAGTGTTTATATTTAGAAAGACAAAATGAAAATCTGGAAATCGCATCTAATGACATTCAATGTTCTTTCTAGGTATGAAAAACAAATACAAAAGAATTAAAATTTTTTATTCTATTTATTACGCGTTTTTTATCTGTTTTTTTACTCCAATGTATTTTTTAACCCCCAAAAAAGGTAAAAACAAACAATTACTGTATTTGAACTAGTTCTACGCATCATTACTGTTTTTTAACTATTTTTACGGCAATATTACACAGTTAAAATCTTTTTAATTTACCCTTTATACAGTTTTGCCGCATCTTGAGGTCTCCATATTAGAAGGTTGTACTGTATTTTTAATTGAAATAAACTAATATAAGCGTTTTGTAAATATTATAGTAAAGATTTGTATACAAGCCTTATGTATTTTTTTAAAATAACTTATACATGATTTATCGGTTAAAGTTTTGTAAACTATAAAATGCCATCGCAAAATAAAAAAAGAATTTTTGGTTTTTCTTGTTATATATAAACTTATCAAAAAATTTGTGACTTTGCAGTTATATTTCTTTTATGCTAAAAAAGGTATTTTTTATTCTTTGCAAGAGATATGGTATAAAATGCACTGTTATTTTTGTTCGTGATAATTTTGGCCAAATATAATTACCAAGCTGCTTTTAAAATTATTTTTCTTTCGAATCTATTTCTTTTCTATATCCTTTTCTTTTTTTTAATTTATTTTGTATCTTACTTCTTTCTTTGGTTCTTTGTTTAAGTTCACGTGTTTTTGCAAATGCATGAACTGGACGACTTGAACTAAAAAACTGCTGTTTCGTGGCAAAATCTGTCAAATTAGCATAAATAACAGATTAACGGCAAAATTTAAAAGTTTATGTTTTCTGCTTATTAAAATTTATTTCATGTTTTGGTTTTATAAGTCAACTGACTAATGAAAACTAAATTTTTTGTTTACATAGTAAACATTTGCAAATTAGCATTTAAAAAGTTAAATTTTATTATTGGAGTTAAGACAAATTATATGACAAAAAAAAACTTGTAAAAAACATTAAATAAAAGCATATAAGACTTTTTAATTTGATAATGATATTTGGCTTCAGGTAATTGTCCAGGTTATAGTTTTGCCAAGGGGGGAAATCAGTGTTTTTGTAAAAGTCAGCATGATAAATGTAATTTTATGCACTTTATTCTTTTACTTTATCTAATAAAATGAACTTAAAAATTTTTAATTTGGATTTTTAAGATTAAAAAAAACATCTTCTTAAGAAAAGCCCCTCTTATATTCAGGCGTATGCATTTGTGTGTAAGGGTATTTGTGTTTACTTCTCCAGACGTGGCAAGCGTCTGTGTAGAGTGTAGTTTAGCTAAAAGATTAAAAACTAAAAATAAGTTAAGGGCGTGTCTTTTTTTAAGGAAAATGCGTTTTTTGTAAAAACAGTTAGTTAAAAATCACAATTGTCTTTTTATTTTTGTATAAACTGTTTTAATGAAAAGTTCTTACAATAAAAGTGTTTTTAAAAACATTTTTGTCTTTTTTTTACATAAAAAACATTTTTTTTTAAAATAAGTTTTTTTAAAAAACTATAAAAAACATTTTTGTCATTTTTTTCTTCAAAAAACGTTTTTACCAAACAGTTTTTTTACACTCCTGTTTGTGTTTAAACGATTGTGTAACTTTTCTATACAAAAAGTGTTTTTTTGGTATATTGCATCATTTTGAATAAACGTTTTTTCATTTCACTATTAATTTGTACATTATCTCAAAAAACATGTATTTACACGTTTCTTTCTTTTATTAAATATCCATAATGACGGAGCAATATATTAAGACAAAAAAAAATTTAAACATTTTACTTGAGATAATAGCAGAATGTAAGGGAAAGGTCAATAAATGGGAGACTATAGCTGCCGAATACAATAAAAGAACTATGTCGAATACAAGCAATGATGTCATACGTAAAAAAGCGCAAGCGGTTTTAGAGTGATAACAAAGATACATAATATGTGTTGAACTCTTCTGGAGCCGGGGCCAGCGGGCCCATTCACGACAAAGAAGTTCTTGAAGATTTGAAAAAACCCATCACAATGCAGCATTGAACAAGGAAAGTACGACAAGTTTTGAAAAACTACTAGATGCTTACGAAAATACGATGGCTACTCGGGTCTTTTGCACGTCACCATCCATTCAACAACAACCAGCCTCTAAAAATAAACCAATGAAAGAACAGATCCAGAACACCAAAGCAACCAGAGGAAAAACTGCGAACGATTGAGGCTGTGACAGTGGCGTACCCAGGAATTTTTGAGCCCGGGAGTAGTCAGTGTTTTTAGAAAAATTTAGGCTTAAAAACCTTTTTTTTTGATGTTTTTAAGTTTACAATTTTTTTTTATAAAAATTTCAGTTTAAATTTTTTTATTTGGAATTTTAAAATGAAAAAAATCTCTGCTCAAAAAAAGACCCCCCTTAAATTCAGGCGTGGAAAATTTTCTGAAGGGGGATACACCCCCCTTACCCCTCCCCCTGGGTACGCCACTGGTAGTAATTATCTTTGCTGCTGATGACTAAAATGATTACCTCAATAATATGTTTAACTAAAATGTGATGACTAGTTTAGACGAAAAAAATATTGTTTCTAACATTATATCTACTTATTATTATTATCATTACATTTACATCTACATTTTTAAATTTTCTATATTATTTTGATTGACATAGCAACCTTATCGATCGATATTATTTTTATCTACTTCATCTATGCATTCAGATGACATTTTAGATTCGCAAAATGCAATATATATCTCAAACAACACTGTATGCACTTACGACGTAACCTATATATTAATTTTTATCTGTATTATATTATAGTTTAACGGTTTAAACATATGTAGTTTAATTTTGTCCGTCGGTTCAATTCCTTTAGATAGTATTAAATTTTAACTAATTAATTTAAACTAAATCTAGAATTTTAAGACAATAAACTATAATATAAATATATAAACATATAATTTGTAAAAATATTTTTCATTTCAATCTTATAATAGCCGAAAATGTTGTAAACTCGCATAAAAGAAGAGTCGGCAAAAACTTGCAATCAAAAACAGAGTTAAATCACACATCAAATTCATGTATTTATCAATTATTTGTTTATTTTAACCCTAATAAATTAGTGGCATGAATGTTCTGTTAGACTAAATTTCCCTTTTGATCAACAAATATTTGATGTATTTTTATTTAGCCACGAAATTTTCACGGAACAAATTTAATTTTAGCCCCTGTTCGTGAAAGGGTTATATGTAGATTCCAACATGCGAAAAGTTTTTTTACGGCTTTTTTAAGCAGTAAATATTGCAAATTCTCTTTATACGGCAATACAAATATACTATAAAAACTAGGAAAAAACGCATGAAAATTGTAGTGACAAATAAATATTTTTATGTAATATGATATAAAAAGCACTATTAAACCATTATGATCTAATAATACTCAATATACGCAAAAACAGCATTTAAATAAGATAATGGGCATAAAAACCTTTGTTGTATACAAAAATTACACGTATTATTAACCAAGTTAGCTTTTTTATTAATAAACGTAATGATTATATTTTTTTGTTACAGACAAGTTTTTTAATATGATCAAGTGACTCCTGAGGTGTTTAACAAAGCTTATAAGAATTACAAATTATGAACATGCAGCATCCTTTATATCTGTAACTTCTTTTACTTTTTAGTTGTAAAAACAGAATTTAAACTAGCCGCCTATTTTGTAAATACACTTTATGTATGCAATATTGTATTATAATATATTTTTAAAAATTAAATATGTCGGGTGATAATTTTAATATCTTTATAATAATGTTTATATCGATTTAAATAATACTACTCACTATACATCCACGGTTACCCGGGTATACGAAAATATAAGTAGCTTGATCTCAGGGAATCTTCGCTGGAATTGAGATCCCTAGGTTGTTGTAACAGAAAACAAGAGGAAAATTAAAAAAATAATTTTGCGTATAACAGCAAAGTATAAGTATGTGCAAAATCATGCATGGAGGATTTTTGTTGTATTTAATTACACTTTTGTAATTTTTAAGTTTTAATGACATTTAAAAGATCCCCAATTGCTTTCGTGGGGTTATCTACGCAGAGACCAGTAGATTTCGGATTTGCCATGTTTCTGGCATTGATTTACATCCATATAAAATATGCAGCATCGTTTAAAACTAAACAGTGGCATTTATATGTGAACTTGGTTACGAATCTATGAGAACGGCTCTATAGTGCGATAATTAAACATACTTATACTGGTTAATACAATTTTAGTCTATGGCGAATATCCATGTTAGATGAGTTGGGCTTTGTTTTTTCTTTTTGGAAGCTATAAAAAAGAAAATTTTACTGTTTTTTTAATTTTTTAATTTTTTTGGTTTATCTATATCACATCTATCAAATAATCTATTGATCATAATTTATCTGAAACGTAATTACTAATAGATTATGCAATAATTTGATGTTTGACACACTTCTGCACAATTTGATAGGCGAAAAATGCTTATATTTTCTTTTTCAGGATGGTTTTTAGATCAAATAGATATATTAAGCACAGTAGTATTTTTAATTACATTTATGCTTACAAACTTTTTGATGTAAACCAGAGTTATGCATTAGCCAGGAAAAATTCGGCCCGGACCGCGGGCGGGTTCGGGCGGGAAATAAAAATTTTGCAAACTTCGGTTTTTTTTTTTCCTATTTACCGAAATTAAAATTATTTGAAATTGTACAAAAATATATTTTTACTTAAAAAAAACGTATTTAAGTTTTTCATGTTATTAAAAAAGTTTATACCGTTCTAAAAAAATTTTAGTTGTAAAAAAAAAAAAAAAAAATTGATTGTAAATATACACTTATTTTGTCTTTAAATATGTTTCCTGTTTTTTTTACAAAACCAAAATAAAACATAGAAATTTCGAAAAAAAGACAAAAAGCACATTTTAGGTTCTTCAAATATTTAAAATATTATTAAAAAACATATGAAATCAGCGTATAGCAAATATACTGGTGCTTTCATTTTAAACTTTTTTTTTGCGTAGAGCACTCTTATGTTGAGTGGTGCAAAAAACAATAGCTTACACGATAATACCTAAAAAATGCAAATTATACGTTGAAACAACAATTTTTGAATGTTATGCCCATAGTCTTATTGCAAATATATACAAAAATATAAAATTTACAATTTCCACAGTTTTATATAAAACAAAATTCTGTTCCATGCAATTTACTAAGCATGCTTGTGTATATTTATATTTCTTTTGTTTCAATACGGGTTTCAATTTGCAATTTGCATATAAAAAATCCGAATAGTAACACGAACCATATAAAAAACATACTTTGTTTTATTTTTTTCTAAAACATTTTTATTTTTACTTGTTAAAAAGCTTTACAAATGCGGCGTATTATATTGTATATTTTCAATTTAATAGATAAAGTGTTTTATTATTTAAAAAAAATTGCAAAGAAAATTATACAATAAAAAACATTTCGATTTCTGTGTTAATATACGTAATGCATGTTTTGTGCCATGATATTCATAAGCTATCAACAGATCCAAAATAATATTGTAACGTTTCTTTGCTTAAATACAATAAAAAACATTATACTTACACATATTATATTAAATAATAAACTAAGTATATGGAATTTTTTTCAGAAAAATCACATTATTTTTTTGTTAAATGCAAACGTATTGGCATACAGCAAAACGGGTTCGTTTTTTTAAAAAACTAATTTATTACATTTTATGTGATAAAATTTAGGTTCTTAATTTTTTTTATGTATATTGTTATATTTTCAAATCTTATACTGGTGTGTAAATTTGGTACAAAAAATTTTAATGCATTGTAAGAAATAATGGCTTTTTATGGTAAATCATAATATTCGTTATTATTTATTTGTTTTTTTAGCATTTAACTAATTTATTTTTACGAAAAAAAAAACACCGCCGTATGTACCTAACTAAAATCATGTACATTTGTGATTTTTTTTACTATATATTTTAATTTAATTTTATTATTATAAAGAACGGCTAAAAAATCGAATGAAAAATTTTAAATAAATGACAGGTATTTTCAGACCAGCCAAGTAATTTTTTATAGTGTGTTCTTTACAACGAGCTGAAAGGCCGGACATATACAGACCTCTTTTATAGAAATACATTGATTCTGTACGGTGTGCAAAAAGTAACATTAAATAATTATCTGATGTTGGTATTTTTTGATTACTATAAAAAATCGTCAGATGGATAAGGGTTTAGCTTTTTTGTAATTCTTTGCAAACATGTAATACAAAATAGGTACTTATAAAAAATACTATAACATAATTTCAAAACTAAAAATTAGCCCATATATTTACTCGTAACATGTGTGTTACATATCCATATGTATATTTAAGTAAAATAAATATGCGTGAACATATTACCTATATGAGAAGTAAAAGTCTACAAATCATTGTTAAAGTTAATAAGGACCCTACTTTATATGATTTCATTTTTTTGCATGCATTTTTTTTAATATTATATTTTAACAAAGCAAGTGTTAATACACATAACATTTTTTTAAAGATTTTTGCAATGAGTTATTTGTAACAAATTTTCATATGAATTTGTCTTTGAAGCGTTCTACAGGGTGTTCGCCTTTAGTGTATACAGGGGCGGATTAAGGGGGGGGGGGCCCAAAAATAAAAATATTGATCGTACAAACTTATATTAATAGAAAAAATTTTTGTCAATATTAGAATACAAAAAATAAAATTGCTATATATTTATTTATAAGATAGTCAGAAATATTTTAATGTTCTTGAATTTTGATTTGCATTAGTCGTTTTAC
>JAQFYM010007189.1:0-10692 GCA_034694785.1 Agrenia bidenticulata
TTTTTTGCATTAGTAAATGCATATATAAGATTATATAGTATTGGGGTGTATTTGAGGGTTGCATTGCAACCCAACTCTCATGACAGCCGCTAAATTTACTTCTTATATGTTTGACTGAGACTTTTATTTTAATAAGGGCATTTTATATGAAAGAAAAAAAAAACAAACATGAATTTTATTTAAAGATAAAAAAGTATACTGGTAAAATATAATATAAAAAAACAAAAACGTTCTGTACAATAGTATATTAAAAAAATACTAATAATAAAAATATTTTGCTTTTTAATTGACATCAAAGAGATAATTGCGACAAAAATATAACACGAAAAAAGTTTATAGTATTATATTGGGTTTTTAGTGTACAAAAAAGACTGAAGTATAAAATACCGCGCATTTTTATACTAAAACAAGGATCATTTTATTTCCATTAACTAATGCGGGAATGACGAAAAGATAAGACCTTTTTTTTAAAAATCCGGATATTTCTGGTTCGAAAAATGTCAAAAGTGTGCAAGAAAGAACATAATATATTAAACAAAAATAACGGAAGAGGTCTAAAAAGGTATTTCCGACATTTAACAATTTATGCTTTTTTGTGTATTTTAGCAATTTTTACAAGATATAATTTTTTTTTTTAAAATTTTGCTAAATTTTTAAAATTTTTATTTTTTTGTTGTTGTCTTTTATATGTTTTTTTTTGACACTTATTAGCTGTTTTTTTTTGTAGACGGAAATTTCCGGATTTATTATACCAGGCGTTAATTCGACTCATAAAAGTGAAAAAATTAATGTAGGGATGCAGAAAGTCAGCTTTAAAATTATGTAAATTCTATTTTATTCTAACAGGAGGTGTTTTTGTAAAAAAAAAATGTGTTGCAATTATTTGAAGACGTCTAAAAAGATTAAAAAGTATCTTAACCACTATATTTCTATGATATAAATGTAAAAACAGCCGATAAAAAAAACCAAACCATGCAGTGCAATTATATATTAGAGCGAAAATAAAATATTTTTTTTACAAATTTTTTTCACGTTAACTATAGTTAACGCGTTAACGCAGTTTCAGTAACGTTTAATACTAATTATGATTTTGCCCAGCTTTAAGATTTTTACATATAAAATCATAAAAAAATGCATACCATGACACTGACAACTAATATGCACAAATTTTAAATATATATCTATAAATGCTATGCCTACTAAAACACAATTTATCGTCTCGTCTGTTACAATTACTCTAAAATAATTTTTTTCTCAAAGGTTTTTAATATTTCCGATATTATAAATATAAGTTCCTCATATATTTTCTGCGCGGTGCAAGTTTCCAAAGCAATTGTATTATTTCAATATGACTTTTTTTATACGGTTTCAATTAGTTCTCTATAAGTACAGTTATGATTTTAGGTCCTTTTGCATCTGGACTTATATATAACATAATGTAAAATGGTTTATATGTAAATAATATAGGTAAAATTTTTAAATTTTTTCCTGTGATATTCCTTAAGTAGGCTCTTTCAGTAAAAGCTTTTAGATTTCAGAATAAAAGAATTTTCATCCGCCTAATAGTTTTTACATTCATCATTTAAAATCTTATTTAATGGAATGTTTTTTTTGTAATCATAAAATTTAGAAATTAAAGATGTTTATCTTTTAATTCAGCCCTCTATAAAAACAATAGCTCATTTAACCTACCTGCTTTGTTCCATTAGTTTTTCTTACTGGTTCTCGTAAGCTTCGTGTTGAACTAATGGTTCTCTCCCTCCTTTGACATTACAATTTATGGTACTATTTCACAATGAGCATCTCATAAGTCCATTTTTAGATTTCCGACAGAAATTTTTGTCTTGTATACATTCTTGTACCGCATCACTAAAATTTCGTTGTGTGTTCCAGAGATTTTATCTTTTTTTGAGAGTTCCTTATGTTCTGTTAGATTTACTTCATCGAAAATCTTCCTCTTATTTTTTTAAGTTTTACAAAAGGGCCTCCAGATGTTTTTTCATTTTTACTATCTATCCAGTTTTTATCCACATGGGGTTTATAGGGTTTGAAATTGAATTATTTTCTACTAACAAATCATATTCATATACTCCGTTAGTTTTATAGTTATTTTTTTTGTTGCTTTGCTTTCTCCTTGCTTACAAAATGATCTTATTTGTCTGTTACCAACTTCAAAACTTATAAAGAAAAAATTTTAGTACTATAATTTGCATTATCGCATAATTTCATGTTCTGTTTGACCTAGTTTGATATATTTAAGCCCGTTTGGATGTCTCTTTTATTACTTATAGGGTTATTCATTAAGGGTTTAACAACAAACCTTAACATATACGCAATATTTACAAGAAAATGTATGTACATAATTTGTATTGTGGGGCTATCTTAAAAAATAAAATATAATTCGTGTACTTATAAATATTTCCCGCAAATTATTTGTACATAAAATACATATTTTACAGGCATTCTATCCCCGATCTTTACAATAAAAAGTAACCCTATATTTGCCGGAGAATTTATGCTTTGAGCAGAGTTTTTTTTATATTGCAAAATCGGTATAAAATATATATATATTGACAATTTTAATAAAAAAATAATAATATTTATAAAAAGCTAATAAACGTATTGAAGGTTTCTCTTTTATATAACTATGACTACCTCCCGCTTCGCAAATTCCCAGGTACGCCACTTGTCTCATTCAAAAATTGCAGACGTTTTTTGCCCCAATTAGATAATAGGCGTAAATATAGTTTATGAAAACTAATAGTATGTGAATCATTCGAGAAAGCCGCAATAAGCGTATAATTTAAATTTGTTTTTGCATATTTTCTTTGCTGTACATTAGTATTTCTTGTAATCCGAAGCAGATACTTTATGATGACAATTTACGACAAACTAACTACCAGTGGCGTACAAGAAAAAATAAGAACGAGGATAATCTCATGCGATTTGTTTTCGGCGTTTTATCTTTGATGTTCGCCTTTATTTTTTGAAATTGGAATCTATTTTTTTGGCGTTTAAGCTGTTAATAACCACTAAACAAGATAACTTTACTTTGGTAATAATATGTGGTAAACAATATTATCTAATCTGTAAAGATATAATATCTACGGTGCTTGTATCTAAAAGAAATTGATGTTTGTTTACCGTTTTGAGAGAAAATACATGGTATATTGTAGTTTTTTTTTATGACGAACAAGAAAAAAAAATTATGCAACAAAAAAAAAATCATCGTTTATGGTGCGTTTACGGTAACTCCACTACGTGTTTTTCTATTTTCACACCGGATAACTGCATTAACAGTCGCCATAGCCTATTTTTTTTTTAGTTTGTAGATAGATCACGTAGAGGCAATGTTTAGTTTAAAAAAGTGTGGGTTTTCATGTTTAATTTATTGTGAATTTACTCAATTTTGCGTTTTATTGATTACATATAAACGGTTGCTTGTTTTGTAAGCACATTTTGCCACAAATTAGGGCAAATGCATAAGCGGATCTACAAAGAAAATAGTTCCTTCTAAAAAAACTATTTGTTATAGGTTTTATACATAGATAAATTTTTCTTAATAATAAAAACGTTTGTTTAAATAGTGCATCCCATATTTAGAACATAAATATGACCAAATTTGCCAGTTCAAAACATAGAACATGCAGATAGTTATGTTCTTTAGAAGCATACATATTAAAGTTATCTAAAAAGTAATAAGTAACATATTTGTCTAACAAATAACTTATACTCTAACCAAATAGTTTAAGGTTACCCCGTATCAACCTAGCCTCTAATTACTTTGAGTTAACTAAATACAAAAAAATACAATTTACCAAATAAATTGTGCCTTGTTTTTTAATCTTTTAAAATTATAGAATATTTTCTTTGTTATTTATTACAAATTTAGCAGCGCATTTATTCTTCTTTTGCTACGATATATTGCATCATGGCCCGCAACAAAAAACAACAGGTAGACTGTCGTTAAATATAAAATTTTTTTATAGTCATATAGTTTTTTAGACGGAATTTTAATAGTCTTTTTTTTTTGATAATGGTCTTATTTTTGTGTGCACAGCAGCGTGCGTAGCTATGAAGGAGCAAAATGAGTGACTCTCTTGTTTTAAAGTTATTTCAAGCAAATTAAAAGTTTTTTTGCAAGGTTTTTTTAAAAATAGTATTTACTTAAAACCACTTTAAAACGCAATTTCTACAAAAGAACAAAAATCATACGTGCAATATAATATACGTTTTCAAGCGGTTTTGTTAAAAAAAAGACGGCCCCTTTTTACGAATTTTATGGCTACCCCTTTGTCGCATAGATTCTCCCTAAATTTGCGCACGTTGTGCGCTCAAAAAGCGGTCAACGTCGGACAAATGCATCTACAACTTTTGCAGCATTTTATGTTTTGCAGTGCATAAAAAGATATTATGAAGTGTTAATTCTAGTAAATGTAAGTTTAAGTTAGTAGATAATTTTTTTTGTGAAGTAGATTTCTTTTGATTAAAATAATTAATTGTAAACACGCATAGCCGTAAAGTTAAATGCAAAGTGATTTGTATGCGTGAGGAAGTTGTATGTGATATGATCGTTTAATAAAAAACAAAATAAAATTTTTTGTTTAAATTAGTATCGTATTTTAATATGAATTGAATAAAAGGTACAAAGAACGCAAAGAGCTTATTATTGCATAAGTTAAATGTTTGCTTGTTTTTTGTTATTAAAACCCAAACACAAAAAACACTGTAACAATCAAAAATAGATATTTGACTTTTAATAGTAAACGTTACTATTTAGTAGAAAATCTTGTTGTCCACGCTCTTGAAATGTTTTCAATTTGTTTTAAAACACATAAAACAGATTCTGTTGCAATTTTAAACAAATTTACACTTTTTTTTAAATTTCTAGTTATAAACGATAAAAAGAGGCTGTATAATAATGTTATTATAAAAAAAAACTTATAGTAATGTTTAATCACTTAGGTAAAAGAATATTTTCGCGTGTATACCTGTAGTAAGTGAAAGGGTTATAAACCAGCTAACAATTTTAAGTTAAAGTTTACACTTAATTTGTGACTATATACATTCAAAAATATAAATCTCACTATAAAAAAATCAGCAAATGTAGATTTTGTGTTTTTACTAAAAAACAGGGTGTTTCTCACTGACAGTTGCTTAATTGAAAGTAAATTACGTCAAAGCTATATTTTACATGTCAACGAGCTCTTTTGTAGCCAACAGCCATTATCAATTATGTTATAAGTAAACAAGCGAACTCATACAAGTAGTATCTTATTAAAACTAAGGTCCATGCATGTAAAAGTAAGTTTTCCGGTGCGTAATTATAGTTAAAAAGCTTTCTTACTATCATAATTACCGATATGCACACATCAAACAAAAACGGTTAGTACAATTGAAAAAAAATATATGATGGATCGAGTCATTTAATATGTCACGCTTGGCACGTAGAAACACAAATGTAAGAAGAAAGAATCCAAATACAAGAACAAGAAGATTATCCTGATTGCATGTTGACATAATTTGTTTCTTTCGGCCACCAAAAACACTAGAAGAATGGTTTAAAATCCTTTAAGGCAATTAAATGTTGCTTAAGGCTTACCGGCTGTTTATCCATAAAACATAATTGCTTCGCTTGATATTTTTGCTAGGAATACTAAAAAGCAAAAAAAAAGTAAATTTTAACAAAAAAGTTAACGATCAATCAGTATCTGCATAAAAACAAGATGCAAGTGCGCTATATACGTCATTATACCTATGCAATCACTTTTACTCACATTATTTATTATAAATTTACTATTCTATTGTATTCTATTCTATTTTATTCTATTTTTAAGTTATATATTTAATTTTTAAAAAAGTTTAAGTAACAGAACAAACACACCGGTGTTTTTAAAACCCGTTTACGTGAAAGTAATTACATAAATCAGCACAGAAGTAAACTTTACTTCAATTAATCAGTTTTTGAAAAAGGGTAAACT
The DNA here is from genome assembly GCA_034694785.1 of Agrenia bidenticulata. Classification (NCBI taxonomy): domain Eukaryota; kingdom Metazoa; phylum Arthropoda; class Collembola; order Entomobryomorpha; family Isotomidae; genus Agrenia; species Agrenia bidenticulata. The sequence continues at coordinate 5,982 of JAQFYM010007189.1, forward strand.
TCCTTTAGTCGCTTTTTACAAAAAAACTGGTCAACTTGAATGTAGCATATACAGAATGCGGTTTTTTACAGTTATCTTACTATATGAGGTACCCAAAGTGCTCAGGGTCAAACTAAAACAGGAATGCTAAAGCAATAAAAAAAGATGATGTTTATCAATGTTGCACAAATATATATTCAGGTTGCATAGACCCTTTTTTTATGCTTTGTCAATATATTAAATTAAAAACCAGCCTTTTATTATCAATACATTTTCGTCCATTCTCAACCGTCTCTGACTTACAAACAGGGCTCTATAAAATGTTATGGTAAAACTATGAAACAGTGTTTTTTGACGTAAAAAGCCACTACGGGCCCCATTTATATTATATACAAAAGAAAAAAAAACTAATAAATAAATCTATTAAAAAAATTTTTCGAATAAAACTATATTTATGTTTTCCGTTATAAAACCTAGCACGGAATGACTCATCTTATTGTTTTTGTTGCTCCAAGGCATATAAAAGCTTTCGTTGTGATTTTTGTAGAACTACGTATATTTTAAACCAGCGGCGTAGCGAGTGGTAGGGAAAGGGGGGCGTGTGCCCCGTTGGAAAAAGAGTTGTAGCAATGATATACGTAAGAGGTTTTTTTTTTTTGTTCAGAGATTTTTAGCAAAAAAAATCTATAATTAAAAAAGTTTAAAAAAAAATTTATTAAATAAAAAACAAATAAGATTCTTGCCACTTGAAGTAGTGTTTTTTTTGGCAAATTTTGTGCAAAAAATCTGACTAGCCTGGTCCAAAATTTTCTTCTTCGACACTGTTGCAAACGGCAATAATTTTTTGGGCCATTTTTTGCAAAACTTATGCTTTAAAAATTCCCCAATTGTACAAATATTTTTACACCCTTAGGAAGATATAAAAAGAGACAGTAACAAAAATATCTGTTTGCTGAATTTTGAAACAGATAGCGAATTTGTTAGCACACAAACAAACAATTTACGTATATTTGTATGTGTATTGTATCTAATTTATTGTACAAAAAAAATTTATACTAAGACCTTGGGCTACTATTTGTTTTTCCTATAAATACCAACAGATAAACCAATCATTTTTTGGTAATCCAACGCTACAAAAAAAGCTGCCTTTAGTGTAACAAAAAATAAAAAAACGTACATAATCATATGGTAAATTTAGGCATTTTTTCGAACATTGTTGTAAAAAAACCACTTAATCATGTTTAAGAATTTTTATTTGTGCAGGTATATCTATTTTTGATTTTTTGTGTTTTCTAGCAAAAAAATTTCTCTATTACCGATTTTAATAAAAATACATATGTGTATCTAGCACCATAAGCTTGAAAGCGTATTTTGCCCAAAACTTAAAAATATGCTTTACATATCGGCCGTAACCAACGAGGAGCAGGTTAGCGACAAAATCTACAACATAGTACAAAACCCAACCTACCAAATATAGTTTTTTGAGCAATATACACGAGACACAACAAACGTGTTCTCTTTGGGGCCATAAAAACATTGCGTATTCTTGTTTTTGTAAATATTACGGTCATCACAGTTACAAATACACTTTTGTCATTTTTTTTTGATGATCATTGTAAGAAAACGTGTATAGGGCAAATGGAAAGCAATTATCTGTAAAGAAGCTGCAAATCAATCAACACCATGACAAATTATTTTAGGTCTGCAGGTTCTAATAATATATATTGCTTTTTGTTAAATCGTTAGACGCATTATGTGATGTGTTTTTTGTGATTGTTGTATCTACCTGATACGCAAGATTGAGTTCAATATAAATCACAACCACAGAATGCCTGTATTTTTGTGTTAATTGCAATTGGCAGGCCGCAAACGCAACGCCACTGGTACGCAATTCGCTTTTTATAGTCTATAAAGCGATTGTATTTTACGTTATAGATAAAATTTAGATTGCGTATTATGGTAACTGTGCTTCATTTTTTTAAGCAGATACAAGGCCAACCAAGTTACATATTTTAAAAACCTGTAAATTCTAAATGCCAACTACGTGAAAGAAAGACACTGACGCCAAGTCCTGCTTTTATATTAGAAATTACTATGGGTTTAACTGGTAATGCTAAAAAACACGGGAAAAAATTTTGGTAGAAGAAAAATACATAACAAAAAAAACTAAGAAGATTTATTGTATTTGTATTCCGACACTGCTAGTTGTTATCTGAAGTTGTTTTTATACTATCTTTATAATGCAGTAGACTATAATACACTGCACCTTTAGTAAAAGCGACTTTGTTTAACCGTAAGTACCAACGAAAATCTATTGAGCACTAAAAAAAGATGTATAAAGTTTATGTAAACAAGGCAGGCAAAACAGTCAATTGAGACGCCGGGTTTTAACTATGTTACGAAACTCTGCTTTATGTGCTAAAAATGTTTTTAGAAATATGAAAGTATGTCTGGTAGGGTAAAAACCTTTACAAAAACATTTAAATCTAAAAACAATACCAAATTCTTTTGTTTCTACATCGGCCATCATTAAATACAAGCTGGACATACAATTTTCATTTTTATAAATAATTTATTTCATAAAGCAAAAAACAAAAATTCCGGTTTTTTTATACAATAGTAGTATTTGCTACCTTAAAAAACAAAATTTTGCTATTATTGCTTTGGATTCTTTACCGATAATTTTTGTAGTGTTTTCTAAAAAATAAAATCAATTCTGGGGTCCAAGGCCACCGAATGATAAAGTTGTTACTTTTTTTAAGAAAGTGTATTTTTTTCGAAGTAAAAACCAGGGGTAACGTTCTTAAGATGGAAAACTGCTATAATGGGTATACAAAAAAATGTTAGTAACGAAAAAAAAAGTTCCCCATATGTAACCATATTCTAATTTGTACTTTATGAGTTGGGCATGGGCTATTTTCAAAAAGAGGAAAAATGAATTATCTACAATACGAAAAAAAAGTACTGTATTTGCATCAACAAAAAACTTAAATTTTTTTCAACGACATTAGAAATTAAAAAGTCTTACAGAACAAAATTAATATATTGATTTATTTACGCAGAAATACTTGGCTATACCGCGCAAATTAAAAGTAAAATTACGTTTAATAAAAGTAAGTTCTTTTGTTGCTTATTTATAGACATTTTTTTGTCTTTTCTTGTATTTGCTATCCAAAGTGTTCATGCTTCCCTTATTTAATGTTTTGCCAAGATAAGATTTTTCAATTTATTTTTATGTCATAAAACATCTTTGATCTATTTACAGGATCCACATTTAATATTTAAATGGTCAAAAAGATGGGGTAGATCTAATATAATAAAAATAATTCTACAACGAATTTTCTGTGCGCTACAAACACATTCAGTAATATAACTGTGTTTATCGCACCAGGGCATTTTTTTAAAGAATATCTACAATTTATTTTTCATTTTTATACTGACTGTAATTTATGTTTTTTTTCTTTTAAAATTAAACTTCTTCTAATATTTTCCTCGCGAATGAGATGGGCGTACATAATAAGAAAGGAATTCAAAGATTGACTACCCTATATTTTTGTTTTGAATTTTTTATATTTATCAGAAAAAAAAATTTACTCCGTCATAAAAACAAATTATAGTTTAAATTTTTTCAAAAAAAGTAGTAATCAAATAAAATTTGTTCATATAAAAAGTAGGAAAAAAGATAGAAAATACTAATATATCACATGCGTCTACCGCCAATGCACCGATTAAAATATAAAAATGCTTTTTTTTGTACTTTCTGCTATAAAATGCCCTATTAAATGTTGATTAGGTACTAGAATTACCTTTGAAGGCAATTAATCATTAAAAGATCTTACCATACCTAGATACTATATTTGTACCCTTAGTACAAACTGATACATTGAGTACCTCCTTAAATGCTTATATAGTGCAGTTTCTTTTAGTTTTGTATTTTACTAAAAAAAAAGATGCAAACTTATATAAAAAAGCCAATGTCTGCAATTAAAATAAATATTTCCGCAAAAAAAATTAAAATAAAAATGGGCCTAATATTAATTAACTAACGAAAAATGACATAAATGTATACAAATGCATAAAAAACAATTATTAAATAATGATTTTGGTAAAATAAACAGTATATTGTCTAATCTTAGCTAAGTAAAAAATAATTTACAATGATTCACTGTTTTAACGAAAAGTTGTATTGGAATTTACAGATTAAATATACAACTAAACAATATTGCAAAACTTATTAAACGCAAACAAAGCAAACAAAAAAGATGTTAAAGTAGCAAAACTGTAAGTTTTATGTTGAAAACTATCTTAGCATAGATTACTCTATCCACAAAAAAAACAAGTATTAACTACAGAAAATTTTATGCAATGTATGCAATGTCTTGCTAAAAGGCCACTTGGAATTTTTGAGCCAGGGGGTAGTCAATCATTTTTACAAAAATGTCTCCAAACCTAATTTTTGGTCGTTTCAATCTTTTTCGTGTTTTTTTGCAAAAGTTTATAAGTTTTAAATTTGTTTTCATGTAAACAAAAAAAAATTTGCACAAAAAAAGACTTCCCAATAATTCAGGCGTATGAATTTTTTTAAAATTACGATCCCCTGCTTCTTCGGACCATACCTGCGTGCACTTATACAACGTTGTATATGAGTGCTTATATACGTTAGAAGCACCCATGCTTGCGTTGAACTTTCTGTAGGCTTAGCAAATGTTACTAGTATAAATTTTTGTTATTG
>JAQFYM010007190.1:0-10692 GCA_034694785.1 Agrenia bidenticulata
ATTTTAATTATTTTCTTTTACATTTTTTTATGTTAATTATTTTTTATTTTAGATTTTTTTAGCAAAAAAACCTCTGCGCAAAAATAGACCCCCCTTAAATTCAGGCGCAGTTTTTTTTACAAGGGGAAGGGGCTTAAGCCCCCCTAGCCCCCCCCCTTCCTACGTTACTGCTTACTTGATTGACCCATCAAGTGTACCTACTGAAGCGTTAAATATACAAATATATGTTCTTTTGAACTATAAGACAGCATACTTATCTTTTGTTTTAAATCATTTTTTTTAGTGCAATGTATAATTATGCTTTTTTTGTTTTTTCATATCCTTGCTTCTTATACAATAAACATAAAGTGCAATATACAGCGATCTGTGCATGTCAAATACATAAAAGACACCCTTATTCACAAGAAATTATGCTTTAAAAGATTTTATTTGTTTTATTTGTTTTCTAAGTATTGCCAGTATGCCCGATTGTTCTTATATTTATGACGACATATTTGTGGTCTGGTTTGTATTTTGGCTATTTTAGAACCACATATATGTGGTTTGGTTGTATTTTGGCTATTTTGATACCTCGAATTTGTGGGTTTTTGTAACGGGGGTTATTTTTACCAAATATTATAGCTCTGGTTAGCGAAAGGGTTAATATTACTTTTAAATGGTTTTTTATGATAAATTTTTATTAGCGATAAAAACAAAAAATACAATATTTTTTATTGTTTTTATATTTGACTACAATATAAATGCTGTTGAAAATGACATCATTTGTGGTAAAGATAATATTATATAACAAAGTTTTAATTGTTAAAAAAAAGAACATGATTCAATTGCTTTAGGAGACACACTCAGTAGCAAACTATATGGATTACCCACAGGCAACCTACTAGGTATACAAAGTAAAAAGCGTCTAATTGATGGTTTTTAATATAATTTAAACGGGAAAAAAAAAAGTTTTTTTATAAAACAATTAGAAATAAACTAAATTTACTATAATTATATAAATTACGTTTTGGTGGTTGTTGTTAGTATTTTCAACACAAAAGGTTGTTCTTAGATAGCCACTGTTTACATAACTGATATAATTTTCTTATATGTTAATACAAAATAAAAAAAGGGAAAGATATTTACTTGTTGTTACAATAAATAAAAAAAAAAATTGCAAATGAAATACAACGATTAACATGCCTTAGGCATGGTTTAAAAAAATTTAGTTATATATTTTTACAAAAAACAATAAAATTTAATTCAAAAAAAATATCTATGTTATAAAGTGTGAATTTACTAAAACAGTCAATTATAATCTGTTCGTTTATACCTGAAATTAGCTAAAGTATGCCTAATTTCATAATTTTAATTGCGTAATTGCATTAAAACAAAATATGGATATGTTTTTTTACATTGCAACTGTAATAAAAACAATTAAACTAAAAAAATATGTACCTGGTGTATATATAAAAAGTGTACAATAAAATCAATCGATTGTAGGTTTAAATATTATTGTCTCGTATAATTATACACTACAACATATTTGACAAAATAAAATGCAGATTAATATGGCTATTTCGCATAAATAGATAAATTATTTAATAAATGTCTATACACAAAAAAATTGTTATTTTATAGTAATATTAGGATATACTATATCTATATAGATTTAGTCGTTTTAGTAAATATTTGCATGTAAAACAAAATATTAGCAATTAAGTCCTTAATTAAAAAAATAAAGGCAACGAAAACCATAACGGTTTTTGTATCTCATAATCTCTTATAAAATCCATTGTAATTTATAAAGTTTTTTTCATTACCAAAGAAACATCTAACTAAATGTAAAAAATAGAAAACATCATCAAATTAAAAACTAAAAAAAACAAGGCTTAATCTTTAACTTGTTCTATGTCTTGCAAGTTACATCTTTTTATCTTTACATGATACAAAACACAGGGGGTATGAAAAAAAAGTTAAGCATAATTATCTGCAAATATTGGTTGAAGTCATGTAGAGCTCAAAATAAATGTTGCGGTTACTTTTTTATATGTATTAATTACACTGTAAAAAAATTATTAGTTTTTTATTTTCCAATTAGAACTTCGAACATTGGGTAGCGAAATATTTTTGTAAGAGTGTTGGGGACGTTCACTTGTAAAAAAGTGACACGTTTATAGATAATTGTCTTCCGTTAGAATTTTTATTATTTAATACCAGGGTAGAAAACCCCTACGAAACAGAAAAATGCAAGATTAAAAAATAGCATTTGCACTTATACGTATAAATTTTTGCGGATAAAAATTCAACGGTCTATATGTAAATGTTGAAAACAGTAAAAAGTCTTGTACAGTAGTTTTTACATATAAAAGTTAGTAAAAATAACATTTAAAAAAAATAAGAAGTAGACATTTGTATGTAAAAAATGGAACATTTCTTATTTAGTAAATTCTGCAAATGCTTAATAGCCTGATAATCGTTATTATATCTATCTAAAACGCAAAAAAAGTACAAAAATTTTGTATTTTAAAATATTTAATAATGTTATAAATGTAACATTACGGCAGCCAGGCATGTCAAAAACAATCATTTTTGCAAAGAAGTACAATCTACGATGTAAACTCTTGAAATAATGGTAATCTTCAATCTGATAAAATACAAAAAAAAAACTAATTATACGCTTTTCAATTTTTTTAAGTTCCATGCAATACTAATTATTATAAAAATTTATGAAATGAAATAAAAAGGGAATATGTTTTTCTTCAGATTTTAAGTAGTGGGTAATAATTGTGTTCAGTTTTTTTATATAATATTTTTTATTAATTCTAAATACTAGTTTGAAAAAATTGTCGAAAGCAGACACGAATTGCAATAATTTATAATACCTGTCAGGTACTGCATGTTTTTTTTATTTTATATACTATCTTAAAGTAAAATTGGTTACCTGGCATTATCTTATGGTTAAGATCGATTTTAAAAACATAAAAAAATGGAAATCGTATTTTTTCTTTCTTTCTCGGTTTTGTTTTTAATCTTTTTTAGCTTATAGCGTCATTAATGTATCAGGCGGAATTTTTGCGTTATCAGCTAATCGAATGATATTAAAATCATTTATTTGCGTGTTGTTCATATAGATTTAATTCTTTTAGATCAGCTGGCTTGTAGTATTTATGTGGTACCCAAATATGTATATCGTTATAAATAAAGTTCAAAGGATGCTTCTCAGCAATTATATTGCAAGATTACAAGCGCATAATTTCTTTGATGATATTTGTATGTAAAAATAATATTTTTAGGTACTAAGTGGTTTGTAACTTCATTTTAAGCACTAACATTTTGTCATACAATGCTAAAACCAAAATTTTATTGCTATACAAAAATGAACACTTTTTTCTATTTCTAATTTTTTTATCTGAATATTTTTGTTTGTTTCAGTTAATCAGAATCCTTCTAAATAAGTCAAAATTTGCAAAAAGTAAATATTCTTTAATATAACGTTGTACGGACAAAAAAATTGTTATAAAAGACGTATACGACTAGAAAATACGAATATTTGTGTTCGATGTTTTATATATATTAAATTTATTGCGAAACATATAATTTATATTTTTTTGTATAATCTTTACAATTAAAAATGTTTTTTACGTATTCACGCCATATATTCAGGACCGGATTTACACTTTAGGGGTCCCGGGGGCACTTTTTTTTGGGGGCCCTTTTTGTATTTTTTAAAAATTTTTTTGTGATAGGCAGTGATAAATCATTTTCCATTTTATTGTACTGCTGCGTGTTTAATTTAACGTTCTAGCTTATTTTATATAAAAAAGTATTCTTTTTTTTTGGCGTATACTCAAAATAATATTTAAACGTAGTAACATAGAATTACATGAAAATATAAATAAAATCTGTGTAAAAAATACAGCATTTCACATTGAAAAAACTATATTTGACAACTATTTTGGCCCAAAACAATTGTAAAGTTTTTTTATAAAGGTGGCTAAAAAATTTACCTTTTAAGTTTATATACGCTTAACAAAACAGTATTAAAACACATTATGGTAAAAAACTTACACTATTGGCCTAACTATATGTATACTGTTTGTAGCATGTACACCCTTTATAATACCTATTTATGTATCAGCACACAACCTCCTAATAAAGTTGTCAAGAAAACTTCAAACGCAATCCTACTAAAAAAGGTTTTTAAAATGCATATATAACCTAGTTAAGTGTATAACTACGTTAAACTTTTTAAGCGCAATATTTAAAAACACGCAAAAAACTCGTGTTTTTTTGCCTTTTTTAATATATAGCATCTACAAAAGTAAGATCAAAAAACTAGTAATATAAAAAATACTAATCATTCAAGTCGTAAATATCATGTAAAAACAACTTTTCGATTAACATTTTGGATGCGTTGTATAGTATCCTATTGCAAAGCTATATGTTTATAGTTTCGAAAAGTCTAGTAAGCACTGCTTGCACCTATACAATAATTTTTAAGTCATGCATCACAGATATGAGTATATAAAAACGCTCATACTGTTTGTGCGCGAAGTTAAAATATAACGCTTATTTTTAGTCAGGTTTTTTATAAAAATGTAAACATTTCATTTTTGTTTGTAATTTTGGTTGCTATAAATTTGAACGACTTATACGCAGGTAGTATAACTATTAGTATTAAAAAAATATATGCTCGTGGCTTATATGCTAAAAAAATAATTTTATTAAAGACGTAAAAGCTAGTTTATTTTTGCTCAGAAAACTATCATAAATCCGTGTATTACAAAATCTCGGAGTTTATGTTTAGAGATTTTGCTAAATTTTGCACAAATATTGCGAAAAATGACAAATTGAATTTTCAGGTTATTTATTAATTTTTTTGTCACACAAAAGTTTTTTTTTTGTACTCGCATTAATAAAGGTCACGGTTTTTTGTATTTTTTTACACAAAGTAAATTCCATTTAATTTTTTTTTTTGGGGGCCCCCTAGGCCGGGGCCCTGTTTTCTTATGCCCCCTGCACCCCTTAAATCCGCCCCTGCATATATCTATTCATATTTTTTTTCTTAATTATTCCATTCAGATTTTTTTTGTTAAATTTTGTTGATAAATAAACACATAAAAATAAGAGTGCAATGTACATAGGGAAACGGTGATAATATTGGCGTTGTGTCGTAAAATCGTATATTGCTAAATTATATCGTGGAATTTTTTAGCATCTTGGTTTTAAAACTTTTATAAGATGTTGTTACATGTAAAGAAGCACTGTAATTAAATTTGAGCAAACACACAAAAAAAATATATATTTATTTAAAGGTATTATGTAAAGAATTACATAAGACAGTGATATGTGGCATTGTGGACCAATGTGAAAAAAAAACAAAAAAGTAAACATTTATTAAGCAAAGTAAACTCTTTTTATTTTAGATTAATTTTGTTGTAAAAAGCAATAAAATTTTTAATCAAAGAATATACGGAACTTTCTAATACAGTACACGTGCAAAAATGTATAATTTGTAAATTTACAATTTATTACGATAAAAAGACAAAACGGACTCTCGCTGTTACTTTAAGTATTTATAAAATGTTGTTTATAATATGGTATGCAAATTATGACTTTAAAACATAATTTTTTACAAAAATAAAAATACAGAATAGTTTATTGCATATAGAAGTTTTAGTATTTTAAAGAAACTTATTGATTTAAAAGTATTTATATATAAAAAAATTGATATAAATAACTATACACACAAAGAAAATTACATTTAAAAAGCATTTAAAAAAGCAAAAAAAAAAAAGAAAACTCGTTGTGTTGTGTACATACAATGCACATTATTAACAAAAAAAAACAAGTATAAAAATAAAACAGAATCTTTTGTCAGAATCTTTATTTTTTTTATCTAGTAAAGCATAGATAAAATTAAAAAAACTAAAAACAATAAAATAGTAGTAAAGAAAATATAAAAAAACCCATTTGGCAAGAAGCGTTTTGTTTATAATATTTTGTTCTTTTTTGCTTATACAAAGCAAAAAAAAATATTTTCTGTAATACAAGTACAGTAAAACCTCTAAATGTGACACACGAATATCCACAAAAAAACATTTTTTTTTATTTTTGTCCAAAAAGATAAAAATATATTTCATTCTGTAAAACAGTTAAAAAAAACTATGCTTCCGAGAGTGACAATAAATAATGAAATGCGTTATAAAGTACATGAAACTCTGACGATACGCGAAATTTTACTAGTATTTATATAGTTGTGTGTTATCTATATTTTCGTATCGATGATGTAAATTCTCCCAGTGTTTTTTTCCATTGATGTCAATTTCAGAAGCGTTTAATTTCAGAGGTTTTTTTGTACTTACAGCATAAAACTAAAAAAATAAACAAGTGTAATTTTTTTTTAAAACATAGACTTTGAGTAAATTATTGTTATGTTTTATGATACAAAACCGACTTCTGTACTAAATTTATAATTTTTGGCTTTTTTTTATAAAATATTTTTTTTTTATATAAAAACAATTATTTCTTAACACTTTTTTTTTTTGCATAATAAAACAATATCTTGGGCACGGGAAAGTGACGTTTTCGGTATAAGTTTATCATCTAGAAATGTTGGCTAATATAATTAAAATAGACAAAAATATAACAGCTGAATTTTTTGCCGATTTGATACTTAAGTTTCTTTTTTTATCATACATTTGTACAGAAAACATGATTTTACCAGATGTTACAATTTGCTGTATATATTACAGTGTAATTTTTATAAAAAATCAAAAAATATGTAAATGGATGCATCCTCTGTTAAGTATAGATATTTTCGGTATTTAGCCCATATACGGAACTATACCATATATTTTTCATTTTTGCTAGATGCTTTACAAAGTAAACATAAAATGCTTTACTTGTATGTTTTTTATTTTGTAAAAGCATCAAAAATTTGCCATTTAATACAAAAAACTGTTTTTTTGCTACTTTATATGCTAATTGTATAAATGTATCTGTTTTAGATGAGGCTTTGAGGTCTTAAGTTTTCTAAGTGAAAGGCAATAGTAAGATGTTTTTTTATTTTAAATCTCTGTGTTTATATAGCTGATAATATATCAGCTATATTACACAATCCCATCTTTGATCTATTCTTTATCACCTGTCACGAAAAGTAACAGCGCTTTGCCTTTATCTTCTATTCTGACCCAACCTGATGACACCACGTCTTGCTGTCATTATGACAGCTTGTATTTTGGTCAGAGACTTAACTTTATGACTTTATAAGCCATGATTGTAGCAGGTGCCACAACAGGCAAAAAATGACGGCTTACCACTAACAAATTAATAGATAATAATGATTCCATAAATGCTATATTAAAAATAAAATTCTTTGAGATATACACAAAATATCGTCGAAGTAACATGAAAATCTTTTTTTTCTCTTTTTACTGTCATTGAAATTTTTGGCTAAAAAAGTACATATGCACATAAATTAAAATACCAAAAATTACACTAATAAAGCTAAAAAGATAAAAAATCAAAAAAAAGTAACAAGTCAAAAACAAACAACCATGAAATTTACATGTGGTAGTCAAAGATTTTTGCACGAGTTTTACAATGTACGGCATACTAAGACACAAAAAAATTGTAATGTGACATAAAGTAGTTCTTTTTTACGTTCATAAATGCATAATTCAAGATTAATTTTTACGTTACTTAGACTCAGCAATTTATATTTTTGCTGCCTTGTCGGTTTAACTTTTGTTTATGTTACTATAGACGTGTTCACCAAACATTTCCTTTTAGAAATTTCTACAAAAAATCTGAAGTGTCAGTCTTGTATTGACATTTTTAATACAAAGACAGGCATAGACAACACGACACTATAGAAAACATTTTTTTTGGATATATCTAGTTGCAATCAAATAAATGCCATTTTTATATATATTATTATAGGAATTTGTATTCTAAATTTTGGCCTGCAATTCTCTACGTAAAAAATGTGTATGCTTCCCCTTTATGCATTTTTGGCTTGGATCTATAATTTTTTAAGAATAGTGCAACAAGCCATAAAATTATTAACAGTTAATTAAAAACCTTATTGACATAAAACAAGGTAAAAAAAGACTGCAATAAAAAAAAACAAATTGCATTGGGCAATATTATTATACAAAAGTTTATTTTTTCCTATTATATACAATTAAACCTAGTAGATAATACAGTATATGACTAAATATAACATATTTAATGCAAACCGTTACCTGTATTTAATTTTTAATTGAATAGTGATTTATATATAAAAAAACGCTGAAATTTGTTTTGTAAAAAAAAATGTCGAAAGAAAGTTCCCTGTACTTACAAAAAAATGCTTTTTTTTTTTTTAATCCCTGAAATTTATGTTTAGAAAATGAAAAGTTCCATATTTTAAACGGCTACAAAAACACGGTATAAACGTATTTTTGCATAAAATATAGGATAAAAAGCATTTTTTTACTATTAAAGCGTTTTTTTTATATGAAAAACATATATAAAAAAATCACTACTTATTATAATCATTTTATAAAAAATTTGTGTATATCAGCTCGCTCCTTTATTACAAGAATAATATGGGTAAATTGTTATTTACATGAAACAACTATTGTACATCAACACTTTATGTCGTTATATTTCAAAATATATAAACCTTTTTTTTACTTAAGTAGACAATCGCAAAAAATTTTTATTCCTTTAATATTTTGATTTTACATTGCATTTACTCAAAAACTTGTGCAAGGACATAGATCTAAAATGAAAATTGTATTGTATCGCAATTTGTGCACATCCTAATCCATATCACAATTTTGTAACATATGGTAAAATTAGTTTTTATACAAAAAAGTAACTTTAAGTAATTGGTTTGCATTTCTTTGCTTAGTTTACAAAATATGACAGAAAACTGTTTTGCGTATACATAAATGCAGTAATATGACCTATAAATTTTATTTATGTTGCAAAACTGACTTTTTGAATTTTATTTAATAAATTTCTGTTTTGTTTTGTTATTTTCCTTTTAAAAACTGACCTAAAAGTACATTTTACAAAAATAATTGTTTAAGATCAAAAAAATAACATTTTCGCTTGCTTTTTGGTAAAAAAATATATATACTTTCTATCTTTTATTGTAAATTAAAAAACACAATAGATTTAAAATTTGTCATTAAAAACACAAAGACAGCTTCCTATTTAATTTATATGAAGTTAAAAAAAAGATAAAAAAATACGAGATACGTTACATTTTACATGTAGAAATTTTTTTTGGTATAAGCTTCGTATTTTATCGCCATATAAATACAACCTATATTTAATTCATGTTATGTTTACTCTATTCTTGTAATGCCCCTTGAAGGGCCTAAATAAGTAAAGAGCTTTTATAGATATGGAATTTAAAAATATTTTATATGCGTTAACAGAGCACAAAACCGTGCAACAAAAAAGAGGTGTCATCGCAGAATTTTTGTAATATTAAAAAAGAAAATTTAGTTTAATGGTACCTAGTAATTGCAATTATTCTAATAAAAAAAAAGTTTTTTCTATGTTAAATAAGTTGTAAAATATATCTGTCACATATAAAGCAAATGTACTACAAAATTTTATTACACCTTTTACCAATATTTGCGACCTGGTAAAAGAAATGTAAAATTAAGTCTTTATTAAATATGTGTCTTTGCAAAGAACCTGATTTGAAGTAAGTAACTACAAAAAACCCTACAAGCATAGTTCAAATAACAGATAACTGCGCAACATACAATAGTTTTTGCACATGTAGTTGCTGTGTGTTAAAATAAATATTGAAGTATATCGTAAGAATGTTTTTTTTACCTGAAATTAGTATTGCTTTACAGTTTGTTTTGTGTTTTATTGTCACTTAAACGAACGGCACTGCATTACACATTTATTTACACAACAAGTAGCTTGATAGCTTTGTTTATACATAAAAAAGTATTTGAATGTTTTTTCAACACAGTTTATGTATTTCAGCAGCAATAACTGCATCATAACATTGCAAAATATACCAAAAGAATTTTTTTTACTAAAAAAAATGTGATACATGTTAAAAAGCGAATGCAGATATAAATTATATTTGCTAATTATATTAAATCATTCTTTAAACATATTGTTAATGATAAATATTTTTCTGATATGCATAGGCAATATACACTAAACAAATACATTTTACAGTGTTTGTTTGATTGTTCGGAAATACAAAATAAAAAAAATATATATGATTATCTATGATGATTACACAAACGCAAAAGCAGCACCATACTAGAAAACCTAGCTGTATGGTATGAAATAACAAAATACTATCTAAAACTACAGGTAAAAGTGTACAAAAAAACGCATACATTTTCATATAAACACGAGTATGATATGTAATGTATGTTTATGGCCAGATAGATAGATTTATGCTAACATTTTGCATATATTTTTAATATACACGATATTTCCGATTTTTTTGATATTTATTGCATAGTTTGCATATTTTTAAAACAATGTGATTGTTATCTTTACAGGTATATCACGATATAGCGCCATAAAAAAATACAATTTACATTTTTACTGTACACAATTGATCGTCTTTTTGTATCATAACGCTGTAATTTTTTTCTTTTTGTACTAACAAAAAATAGGGTTATACTCAGTGGTGCTTTTCAGGAAGGGCTATGGGTAGGGGCTCCGCCC
>JAQFYM010007191.1:0-10685 GCA_034694785.1 Agrenia bidenticulata
AAAACGTTCTTTTTTTTGCCAGAATGACGCATATATGCGTATTTTTTCAAAAGTGTAACATAAAACTAGATAATAATATTTGAATTTGCCAAAGTATGAAACATATATTAGTCTAATATAAAAGTAAATACATATAATCAAAATCTTTTGATATGTTTAAGTGCCTTTTCAAAAAAATTAATTTTAATAAAAAAATTGAAAATTTTATAAAATGAAAAGTTTTACTTCAAAACTCGTTTTTTACCAACTTTTTTAAATTACGCATTTTTGCGTATTTGTAGCTCTAAGAGATAAAATGAAAAACAAAAAACATTTGATTGATTCTATATAGTATATGTATGCGTTAGTAACAGGTCATTTTAATGCAGTTTTGAGCATCAGTCAGTTGAAACTTTATAGAAAAATTTTCAAAACAGGTAGGAAAATTTTAATAATTGATGCATTAAAGACAAAATATAAATGTACATATCGCATAAAAAACATATGCTTTTTCTCAAGGCAACGGTTCGCTTTTGTAAAAAGACAAATAATGACAAATACTGACACTTTAAAGAATTTCAATTTTTTAAATTAGCAAAAATATAAGAGAATATGCATCTGTGATAAACGCAACCATTTTTTTTATTTCGTATTCCATTTTTTGTGTAGTAAAGATAATTTCAATGTATATTTTTACATGAAATATATATCCGTATAAATCACAACACAAAACACATTTAAAGCATGAAAAAGAGATAATTTATTGTTTCAAAAAAAATGTAAGCTATTTATTTGGTATCGCAATAACACAATTGTATTAACTTTTTTACTACGCATTTTTTACAAAAAGTACAAGTAGTTGAACTATTTTTTTTGTTGGCTAATAATATAAAAAAAAAACTCACAATACGAACACGTTTTATTTTTAATCTATCTAAAACAATGTTTCACTAAAATATTTACTGCTTTAGATTTTCATAAACTAGTAAAAGTTTTAACGGTTTTTATAAAATTAATTCTGTGCTAAAGTAAATAAACTTTATACAAAAAGCATGATTTCGGATTTTGTTTTTTAGTATTGTTGTGAGCAAAGCCTCGGAAGCACATATATCGAGAGCGTAGTAGCTGTCGGTCGCCAGGCTTGGTCTGCAAGTTTTTAGCCTGCACCCCCCCCCCCCTCGCCACGGTGATTGGTTGCGGAGGCGGACGGGTTTATTGGTTTGATTAGATAAAAGAGAAATTATAAAATTGGAAAGTTTAGATGATTGGTGTTTAAAGTTAGATAAAAGTATTTAAAGAAATGAAAGTTAAATAAATAACCAGTTTGAAATTTCTTCAAGAAAAAATATCAGGTCTCCTGGCGATAAGCCCGCATTACCCAAAAAGTATATATGTAAATATTAAAAATTTTTTTATGTAGTGTCAAATTGTGTTTGCTGCTAAATAAAAAACCGTAACCTGCAATTTGCAAATTTTTTTCAAATAAAAACCATTAAGGAACTGTTAGTAAATATAGAAGAACAGTTAAAAAAACGTAAATTTTCTATTATAGGTATTTTTTGTTATGGTTTTTATGTATAAGTTTTTTTTAGAGTTTTTATTAGTATTAAAAACCGAAAAGATATAATGAATTTTTTTTATATAATTATGCTGTAGATAGAGGCATGATTATAAATGGTGCAGTTATTTTGCACTTTTGACTTTACTTTGTTTAAAAATCCAAGCTTTTTGCTATATCCACATCTCTTTCCGGACTTTTCTTAAAAATAAAAACTTAACAACAAAAAAAGTTTTTACAACGGGTATAAAAACTGAAAAATAAATTAAGCACGAAAATAAATACAAACAAGAAAAATACATTTACATATTTAAACATTTAATGGATATAAGATTTTGCATTCATAAGACACTGCTGTATTGCTTCTCTATTTTCTGCTATCGCAATCTAAAGCTTTTTGATACAAAAATAAATTTTGATAGCATCAAAGTATATTTTTTGTACGGTCAGTGTTTACTTTTATATAGAGGTCGGAAAATGGAACGGGTCGTTTTGGAACGGTGATCATTTTTCGAAACGATCCGTATTTCTAGCAACATATAAGAAACAATAAATATAACAAAAAGGGTACATTATATAGATGCAATTTATTTATATAAATATTTTATCAAGTTTCTATTAAAAAGACCAGTGAAGACACAAAAAACCATTTTTCTTAGTGCAATAGATAAAACTTAAGCATAAATGTAGTAATTAGTTAACATTATGCTAAAATCGCAACAATATTTTTGAAAAAATAGTTTCAAAGTCCGACCTCTAGTTCCATATAATAACTTCTTTTTTTATGCAGTTGGGCATTTTAAAAAACTTTAATTACTGCATTACAGTAACGTTAACTACTTTTGTATACAAAAAAAGAATACCTAAGCCTTCTGTAATATTTTTTGCCTTTTTTATCTAAGATTATATACAAAAGATACTATTCGTTTATATGCACAAAAAGATTTTACAGTGCTAAAATTTTACAACAAAACACTTGCAAATTATAATTTGGTAAATGCCATCTATATATATTGATTAATTATTATTGTACTAGTTATGTGGCGCGGGTAGCGCGCCATCTGCACCCAACCCGTCATTTGGAAGATAAGGAAATCTAGGAAAAAATAATATAGTTTTGAAATATTTTAAAAAGCAATATTTCACAAAAAAATTTATTGCTTTTATGTTTTTCTACAAAAAATATTATACGAAAAAATGTTTTTATGTATTAATTATTATACATGTAGTACAATTATGCTCTTCTACATATTTTGTAGTATTTTTAAGGTTTGATTAGCTTTGATATGGGGCGCTGTGCGCACAAAAATAATTAATCGCATTTTTTAGACCAAATTAAAAATAAAATATTGAAAAAAATTAGAAATGTATTTTTAGCATGCTTAGCAAATGTTTTTTACAATGCCAAAATACGTAAAAAATGTAAAAAATGCATCAGGTTGGACTTTTGGCATTACGGTTAAACGGTTTTGCTTTCGTGGCTAAAATCATTACAATGCTTCAATCGAAAATTTAATAATTTAATAGTTCATTAAATGATGTCTACCGTTTAAAAAAAGTTTTACTTAGGCTTATACAAATGATTTCAAATATCGAAAAAAATGCAAAATTAATTTTTAATACAAAAAAATACAAATTTACTGTTGTTTACAAAAAAAAAAGCAAAATTTGTTTTTTTACAAAAAAAGGGCAAAATTTGTTTTTGTACAACAAAAAATGCAAAATCACTTTTTTTACAAAAATTTTTTATTTTGATTTTTCTTAATAATTTTTTTTTTTTGTTTTGTACAAAAAAAAAATTTACAGCCCTCCTCCAAAAAATCCTAAGCCACGCCACTGCATCGTACCGCACCATTTTGTCGTAAAAAGACGGCGTTAAAACTTGCACAATAATGCAATAATTCGAAAACAAAACGAAAATTATCCATAGTAACAAAGTTTTTTCGGATGAGCCTTAAGACGCTTTACACTTTTTACCAGAAACCATATTTGAACCTACTGATATTTATTAAGAACCCTGTTTATATAGCTACCATATCTAAAACGCAATTTATCATAAATATTGTTTAGAAATTAATCAACAATCTAATTTCCATGTTTTATCCTGGTAATCTAATCAAACTCAAAACAAAATTTACACATGTGTTTAGATCATGTAAACTTAATCTAATAAGTGCAATCTAAGAGAATTATCCCCGCTACACGTAGTGAACACTAAATCGCTATATTTTGCATGTTTAGGCATGTTACCAGTGGTTTTGTCCATAGAGGCAAACACTAAATGTTTAACATTAATAATTTTCACAAAAAAAATGATGTGCTTTATAGAATTACAGACTTTTACAAAGGTTTCGTATTTCTTCTTTTAACCATTATTTATACTAAATTACATAGCGTCACGAAGATAGTCTAATTTTGTACAAATGTAAAATTACGGCATACATACAATCAACTTGCAGAGCAAACATGCATTTCTGTAATATTGAAATATTTATTTAATAAAAATCCATAAAAAGTAAAGTTACAATACAAAAACCGTTTTAAAGATTGTCTTACGTACTAAATTGCTGCCAGCCGTACAAAATGTTTATAAAGCAGACAACCTTGCTTTTATATATCATCTAGCATAACGTTTAATGCGGATTTGCATAGCATATTAAAAACACCAAAGATTTTTATACAGATTCAGACACGTGATATTTATCAGAAAACTTGCTAACTTTTCTATGCTAGTTAGGAATACAAATTTTTTCTGTAAACTTAGCTTATTATATTAGCAGCCAATAAAGACACCTACAAGCTTGTTTTGTTTATAACTTTATTCTCGTAGATACGCATTTTGTTATTTTCTGGTACATCATTTTTATGTACAAAATTTTACATGTATCATCAAAAACCTAGTTTGTACATGAAGCTGTTTTTTAGTCTATTATTAGTAGTGAAATACTTTTAAGATAGTATTACCTATAACCGAATACTAACCAGCTTAAAGTACTATAAAAACAAGTAATAATTAGGTTATGCATGTAGTTTACACAAATATTAGAGTTACTTATTTAATTGGAAATCGATATGCGACCGCAGGCCGAATATACTATATAAATATATGTGCAAAATACAAAAAAGAAGTACAAACAAAATTAAACACAAAACGTTTAAACAACAATTATGTTTACAAACATTATTACTAATAAAAAACTAGCAACCAACCCTGGATTAACAAGTAAATTGTACAAAAAAAATTGTTGTCGAAAAAAGTCTCGGTAAGTAGACTACTAAGCATTTTACATATTGTAAAAGTATTTACATTTAAAAGAATGCTTTTTATGTGCTTAGAAAGTGTCGAAAACAAAAAAGGTGTTTGTTTATTTTGTTTGCATAGGTGTTCATTTTTAAGGCAGGTATACCACCATGAAAAAAGACCTGGATGTTGAGTCTAATGCCTTTGTTTGCGAAGTTTACTTTGTTTTTTGTTTACGCCAGCGTAGTGCAAATTTTTATTCAAATTAAACATTAACGCCAACCACTTTTTTTTGCAACACAGCCCATCTCATCTATAAATTAGTTTATCTTGATCTGGATTGCGTTCTTTGGTCCGGTGCGGGTGCGCTTGGTGCGGTGTGATGACAACTCTGATTATGCGCATCTCGCATACACGCGTTTTCTCGCAAAGATTATCTATTTATTATTATAAAGACTTTTACTAATAACAGAATTAAACACATCATATTCGTTTGCTTAACGCCGTTTGTCAGTTGTTGCTTACTGATTAGGTTTTATTTTTGTTTTTTTTTTATTGTCACCCCGAGGCGGACTAAGACGAAAAAAAGGGTGCATTGCCATCAAGCACTCTGTTAAAAAACGTTTATTGAATAATTTTTATATCAAAAAGTTCTATGAATACGTAATAATAATTTTTTCAAAGTGCAAATATATAATGAAACTTTTGTTTTGTTTGCGGAAAAATGGTATTTAGTCTTCTAGAGCAAGGGTTTTATTACTTTTTTGTTTGCGCATCCTTTAGTAGTATTAAATTTTTTCTCCCATTCTTTGACCAAAAAAACGATAAAAAATACTCAAATACAACAAAAAATCCTTTTTTTTTGTTTGGCGTAAAAAATTGCATTTGTGCATATTACTCGCTTATTTTTAGATAAACTATAAACAATCATATATTTGATTAAAAGATGTCTTTAGCTAGAATTGTATGACTTAATTTTTTTCTTAAAGAATACATTTTTTTTTCTGTAGTTTTTCATATTTGCGCTTTTTTTATACGAAGACTTTTTAAAAAACCTTTTAATCTCACTAAACATACAACACATACGCTTAAGAGCATATTTATTATTTTAAAAAATTGTTTTAACTATTCATACAATATTTACAGATTGGGTTTTTTTTTTGCATCATGCTTCAAACGCAATTTTTTCTGTTTTATAATGGTATGTTGGACATGATACCTATAAATCGCTTAACACATATTGGCTCAATTTTGATTTTAAATTGTAGAAAAAATTTTACTACTGAGTATTATTCAGATTTTAGCTAGTATTTTATGTTATAGACTTGTAATACCATTATACAGCTTAATACAAGTTTATTATCTAACAAGATTATTGTGTTTTTTTTGGGGGTTCTATTTTTAAGGTAAAATTTATTTAATTCGAATAAAATACAATAAAATCGATAATACCAATCAAATGAAATGTCATCATTGTTCGTGTACAAGCGCAAACAAAAACCATTAGGTTTATACAGTTAATTTCATCACAATAATAGATGGTAAACCGAAACTGTTTCGACGTACTGTATACACAGGATAATCAGCTGCAAAAAAGCCTTTTTTATATGTATCTGCTCACAATCATTTTAAATAAAGCAATAAATGTCGCGCGCCATGCCCGTTACCCGTTACCCGTGCCATGCCTGATAAAATAGGCCAAAAATCATAGTAAAATAACACAATATCATGAAATGAACACCCGATTGCTACAACAAGCGCAAATATTTGTGCATAACAACAAAATCCGATAAATTAGATTTTTTTTAGAAAAAATATTTTTTAAATTTAAAAATCGAAAAACATCATAATTTTTTGTCATATAAAAATAACACATTTATCATACATATTATACAAATTGTTCACATATTCTATACCTGTTTTATATGTAACCGTTGCTAAGTACTTTATAGTTGGTATCAGGTATGGACGGGTATCGGGCATGGCGCGCGACAATAAATTTAGCGTTCATATATGCAATTTGTTACTTAATACGATCCTTTTTTAAAATATACTTAACTTCCAGTAATGTGGTTTTTTTTACCATAAATTGACGTATTTAACATGCAACCAGACAAAATGATTTGTAATTATATTGAAAATGTGTTTTTAAAAAAAAAATATTGTTGAGTAATAATATTGATTCAGCGCACTTCATAAGATAATGATAGATATTTTGTGTTTTATATATTCAAGGTGCATTTAGTTTTTTAACACTAAAAAAGATAGTTCAGATCAGACTGTAATCCAAAATTTTTTTTCAGGAGGGTGTCGTATTGAAGGTTGCACTCCCGTTGTAAAATTCACTCTTAGACTTGGGCAAAAAAAAATAATTTCCTTTTAATAGAAAAAGAGTTAAATATACTTCTATAACTTATAAAATAAATGTTTATTGTTTACTCTGTGTGTTTATTTCTTTTTCTAGTATGTAACTTCTCCTTTTTTTTCTTGGGAGATTTAAATCAAGATCGATGATTTGTGATTTTTGGGAAAAGAAGAACAAAGAAATAGAGGAAATGTATAGATAAATAATAACGGAATCAGTTTAAAAAAGCCAAAAACGTTCAACGACGATAATATAAAAATAGGAAGAAATTTATTTTACATCTATGTTACTCTTATAGAACACATCACCAAAATATCACCGCAAATACACAGAACATCATTAATTAAAGAGTATAATATACCCAAAACTATGACTTGTATCCAATAACACCAATAAAAACAAATAAAAACAAAATTTTCAATTTTCATGTTTTATTTTTAGAAAATCCATCTATATTTAAACACGTTGGTACAGATGAATAACACAATTATTAAGAGAAAAAAAAAAGAAATGTGAATAATAATAACGGGGTAAAAAAACTTTAATAAAAAAGTAATAGTAATAAAAAAAAACATAAAAAAAATGTATTACAAAGGTAAGAATAAGTCAAAAAGCCTGATTAAACGAAAATAATTTTTGGATGAGGCGGGGGTAGACTTAACTTTCTTATTGGAAACCATTTTAAAGATGCTGTTTTTATTGATTGTCTCTTCTTAAAAAGCTTTTAATCTATTCAAAACATGTCACAATTCAAGTTTGACACATGATAGATTAAAATATAGATTAACTTGTCACTTTTGTATCATAATACGATTTTGACACCTCTAACCTTCTCAAAATCGCTTAAGCTCTTACCAGAAAAAGTCTATTTAGGATATTAATGCACGGCGTCATTATAATCTATTTTCTAGAACCAATTTATTTCCGTTAAGCCTAAAGTGAGGGCAGACTATCTGGTCTGACCTCAACGATAATAAATAAATAAATGCTTGTACTAAATATAAATTTTTAAACAAAACAACATATAAAAACAGTACAGTAAAAACAAAAACTTTTACCCAGCACGTTCGTTTTTTTTTTTTGCCTAATAAAAACCGAAACAAAATTTATATTTGTTATATACGGTTAAATATAAACAATTGAAAGTATATTAATCCGTTTTTACAAACAAAGATATTGTATAATGACATTTTTATTTTAGTTTAATGAATAGAATATTAGTCCAATTAGCAGCTTTTATTTTATATGGGGAACATATATTTAATTATAAACCTTGTAAAAATTAAGCATTGCAAACTAACTTTACTAGCCTGAAATGTTAATTAAGATAACTATTGCATAAAAAATCGATATTGAGAAACATGGCAAATAATCTTTAACAATGTTTTTAAATAATACTTTAAATTTGAAACGTGCTTTAGCCGTATAAGCACCGTCTTGGAATTAAAGTTTAAACACGCATGCTGTAGACAGTCTAGGCCTTTTTATTCGATTATATATAAAGGATTTGTCGTGTGCATTAAAAAAAAAACAAAAAAGCACATACTACTATTTTTTTGACAAAACCTTAATTAATTATTTTTGTATAAAAAAAAGAACCAATAATAACTTTTATTGCGGTTTTTGGCAAAAAAACTTAATGTCATGTGTCTTTTTTTTGTTTATGAAATATAGCATAAAAAAACTTTTTTTTAGGATATATAAAGCTTCTTTCCTTGTAATTTAGTATAATAACAGGAACCATGAAATATACCATACAAAAAATTTTGTCAAAGTGTGCGTAATATATAACTTTATT
The DNA here is from genome assembly GCA_034694785.1 of Agrenia bidenticulata. Classification (NCBI taxonomy): domain Eukaryota; kingdom Metazoa; phylum Arthropoda; class Collembola; order Entomobryomorpha; family Isotomidae; genus Agrenia; species Agrenia bidenticulata. The sequence goes on from JAQFYM010007191.1 coordinate 8,942, forward strand.
TTACTCTAGTATTTATTGAGCTTGTTATCCCTGTTTTTATAAAACACATAAAAAAGCTGCTTCTGAAAATTTAGTATATTTCAAATCGGCTTTTTTTTTGTGGCGGATTAATTTTGCTCCATATTGTATGGTTATTGTATTTAATTATAAATTTTTTACTTGTAAATCCATATTACCATTTTTTTGTTAAAAAAATTTATATTTCCATAAGTTATTATTTATTTTTTATGATGTAAAAATAGTTAAACATTAGAATTTAAAAGCAAAACAAAAAAACCATAGGTTTTTTTTTCTGACTTTACAAATACAAACATAGTTCATTGTTTTTTGTGAGTGTCAATGGAATAAAACTAAAAATTGCAAAAATACAAAAAAAAAGTACTACATAAAGAAATTTAATATTGTATCAAAATATAAGCACACTGACTTCAGTATGAATATTATTGTTTTATTAAAATGATGGTTTTAAAAGGTCGATTTTGTTTACAAAAAAACGAAAATACATATAAAATATACAACATTTTTTTTTGCGGTGTAAGTTTACTTTTTTGTTATGCAATGTTTTATGTTTTCACCGAATATCTTAAGAAACAAAATAACGCAAAAGTCAAAATCGCTAGGCATAATTAAACCATATAAATTCTTTTGTAAAGTAACTTACCTATTTTGTTATATTATGTAGTTTTTCAAGAAAGTTTTTAGTTTAACGTGATCAAAATTCAGTTTACTACGTTTTATATATGCGTATAAAAAAAACCCAAAAACAACACCCCACAAGTGGTATTCTAACTTTGATTAATGACTGCTTTTTTTGTAATTTTCTATTTTATTAGCTTGGGCCTTAATTTTTGTTAATAAGTTTTTTTCTACATTGGTATGATTTTCACCCATTGAATCCACAAAAAAGCATTTTAAAACGAACTTATATTGAAACAGCAATCCAATAGTACTTATTTTTTCAATGGAATTTAAATAGTATTCTTGGCGTCCAGTATTTTATCATTTAGCTTTTTCGGTTTTATAGAATTATCTAATAAAAACTGCACACAAGATGTAGATAAAAATGAAAATTTTGTACATTAAACCTTTTTTTACAAATCTATTAAATCACATGTTATCCAATTATCTTTGTCAAGTCATAAAACTATAGATTAAAAAAATGACGATTTTTTCTTCGCTGAAGTAGCATTTCGTGTATAAATGCTTGATATTGCAAATATTTCAGTTTTCATTTTTTACTGGTTTGGGCGCATTTTTAAATTTATCCTACTATCCCATTTTTTCATTTCATTTCTTTTGAATTGATTTTTTAAAAAATTTTACCTACTTCAATATAAAGCATAATAGTAAAATCTGAATCGCAAAATTTTTTGTTTTAATTTTCATCATTTTTGCAATAATTTTTGCTTCGTTTTTTTGTTTATATGCCTCAATGACTTAATTTTTTGTGCCTAATCTATCGATTTTGTGCAATTTTTCCACACTTTTTTGCAAAATAATTTTTTCATCTTTTTTTGATACTATTTCTCGCACATGAAAATTTTTTAATTTTTACCCATTAATACACTTTTTATAAACTTTCCCGTTCGAGTATGCTATCCGGTATACATTATTTTGTTTAACCTCAAAAATAGTTTATCATGTTTTGAAACGCGCGGTAAGTTTATTCCGTCTTCTTTGTATTGTGTACTGTTTAAAAGCACAACTTTTTCCCAAAAAAAAAGTGGCATATTCAGTCACATTT
>JAQFYM010007192.1:0-10685 GCA_034694785.1 Agrenia bidenticulata
AGTAGATCGATTAGTAGTTTCTCCGTGGATTTTTGAGTTCTCCGTGGATTTTGAGAATATGTTCAACCAAACCGCCATGAGCCTATCATCCATCGCGGATTGCCTCTGAGCTAAACTTTATTAGGAGGCTTGACCCATTGTGTTACTCCAACTAAGGAAAGTATCAATGGTCTTTATTTTTCATTTGCTATCGATTACAGCTAAAACAATAGGACAAAGGTAAGGAATTAAAATTTCATGCACTTTAATTAAGTCATAATATTAAAAACCAATTCTTATTTTGATTAATTTCATACCATTATTTATAAAATCTGAATCGATTCAATAGCACCACAAAGACATACAGCTCCTATCGACCAAACCCTCTCTGTCAGCCTTCAGAGTACATCAGATACCCGACCTCAGTGGCGGACGTCGTTTCAATAGTCAAAGAAGCAATCGAAAGGAACTTAACTGTCAAAGTGTTTGGATCACCCCACTCCCAAACCGACATCATCTGCACCGAAGGCATCCCAGTGCAAAATTGTGGACTTCAGACGCCGAAACAAATAAATCCTGACAACACCGCCACATTCGGAGCAAGTGTTACTGTTTATGAAGCCGCCGAATTTCTAAAAGAAAATAACCGGGCTTTTAAAACCATCCCAGCTTTTGCTAGTATCACCATTGGAGGGGCAATAGGAACAGGGGCCCACGGATCTTCAATAAAGTACACCTCCTCCATATCCTCACAAGTACTTGGGTTGACCATTGTCGACGGGTTGGGTAATATCCAAAAGATATCATTTGAAGAAGATTTGAAATCCTTCCGGGTCCACCTGGCGCTTTTGGGTGTCGTTGTAGATGTGACACTGAAAACCCATCCATTGTACAAAACTTTAGCCCACAGCTACGTGGTCAGCGAAGCCGTCCTTGTTAATGGAGTTGCCACGAAATGGGCACGAGAAACGGACCAGATATCCCTCTACTGGTTTCCAAACTTTAAAAAAGTGGTGGTGGCCAACTGGACGATTGTAAATTTGACAACTCAAGGGGAAGCGTTCACATATGACGCCATCCCGTCTACCTATGAAAGTTTCAACATAGCTGTGTCAAGGTGTATGGAAAAATTTCAAACCCTGGCAGCCAACTCATTGCCATCTGTTTCCAGCTTGGGCTACAAATTGATCCACCTGTTGGAAGGGATAAGTTTACTGTCGTTGGTCAATCAAATTCCGGACATTGTTCCTATTTACACAGAGGATGGGGTCACTTTGAAAAACCCCGTGGTTGGGTATTACAACCGGATGTTTGCCTCCACGTGTGTAGACCACGGCCCTGAATCACTGCAATGTCTTTGGGCCCATGGAGACCTCAATGCCAACATCACGATACTGGACAATGAGATCTCTTTGGCCCTTGTGGATTTACCCAAATTTATTAATTCTGTTAAAGACATTCTAACGAAAGCCCCCTCTGCCTTCCCTCTCCATGGGATTCTGATAAGATTTTCTAGTAGTTCCTCAAACTACATGTCCACTGCCTATGGAAGGGATACTGTCCATTTCGAGTTTTACCTATTCAATCGAAAAGATCGGTATAGTGACGCTTCAGCGGGTCTGGCTGCATACCAGACGATTATGCAAACGCTGGTGAGTTAAAAAAAAAATTTGATTAGAAATTTATTCACTAAAAAAAGTTAATATTAAATTCCAAAATTTCAGACCAAAACTTATTCAGGTCGATCCTATTGGGGTAAAAGCGGACTAGTGTACCAAAGTAAGAGCATGATTGACCTGAAACTTGACCCAACTGCGAGGTCAAACTTTACTGGTAATTTGCAAAATTTTTCAGAATACAGATATTAAAAGATTGAATTTTTTAAAAATTGATAATCCTTTTATTTCAGCTTCGATGAATAAATTTGACCCCAACGGAATCTTTAGAACAGTTTTGGAAAGAGATTGAGAGGAACGGATGAGGCTCAGGACATTGACCCGGCTGTACGTCACTGTGCCCTTCTGGATAATTGCTTCTGCTCTGACAACACTGACTGCGCTTTTTATCAACAGTGTACAAGCCTACGGGGCTACGGGGAGGATTTCCCAGTATGTCAAAGTTTTAGGGAGACGGTTAACTACTTGATCCGAATTTAAATTTTGTTGGAAATAGTATTGTCCACTGGTTGAATAAAGTTGTTCCAGATTTGGTTGATACGTTGTTGTCGACGATAACTTACCAACTTGAAATTAATTTTTTTTGAATTACATTTAATAAATAGTGAATTTATAGTAAAACCATTAATTAATCGCGAATTTATTAATCAAAATTTATTTAAAAAAAAGACTTGTTGTGGCAAGTACGTTTATTATTGGAGTCCAAGCTGGTCTCTTGTGACCTGAGCGTCCTGATCCCACTGTGCCAGATAATAATTGGCCGCATATACTTTCCCCCTCATATTATACCGTTCAGCAAAATTTCGAATGGAAAAATTACGACGAAGGACCCAAAGCTCGTTGGACGTGTCCACCTTGGTCTCGAGGCTGAAATTCAGCTTAGAGGGCTGTTCGTACAGTAGGAAGGTGTATCGATGGAGCCCTGACCCTTGACCTGGGCATGAGGATATAAAATCGATAAGCGTTTCACCCTCTGCGACATTTTTTGAATCGCCAGGAATGTTTCCGACTAGCCAATGCACTCGCTCCGCCATGACCGGATTCATTCGAGTTGGTGCATCTGGGTCTAAAAATTAAGTTTAAGTTTTTAAATTAAAGGTAATTGACTCTTACTTGATTCGAGATTTAAAATGTTTTCCAACCTGTCAAGCAAATTGTATAAAACTTTGAAGGATTTGTGTTCTCCCAGTCTATGTCTATAGGTTTTGAAGCTACTTCTTTAATCTTGAGCTGATTTCCCAGATTGACTTCCGAGTTTTGAAATCTTACCCGAAGAACTGTTTCCGGGAGTGAATCTAAAATACCTGGGATAAGGTCGTCCATTTGAAATGTTGCAAAAAAATCTTTCAGTTATCCTTTATTTCTGAATTTTTTTACATCTGCGTGCATGTAATAAATAAAACTTGACTCATCGGCCTGGAAGTTATATCTTATCATTCTTCTGCCATAAGAGACTGATAAGCTGATAACTGATAAGCAATCCCCTACTGGGTACATTAAATTAAATCTGAGTTTACTACACGCTAACTCTGTTCAACTTTCAGAAGTGGTGGTTAAGTATTTAATTATTTGGTTTAACTACAGCAGCCATTAAATGTTATGTACGGGAATTTACTAAATGTTGTTTTTGGAAACTGAGATAATGTGGCCTAAATGATTTACAATAATTACAACATAGCTATTCTTAGTTGAAATCCATTCGAGACAACCTTAAGAAACATTCCTAGCAATTCAATTACACCACAATTATAAGAACGAGTGGACCATTTAGCAGACTGCAGGGCCGTATGCAATAGTACAATGCACCAGAACTCAGGAGATCCTTCTCCCTGTCTGTCCGTTCCGGTCCTGGAATCTAAATGAAAGTCGGGAGCAGAATTTCATGGAACAGTAACTAACTTAACCTCATCCGTGTTTGTAAACGGAAGTGGGTTCAGTTGATGGAAGTGTAGTGAAAGACCGATTAAAAACAATTTCAAATATTCATACCCTTGGCCACCCAAGAACCCAACTCAACTTCTTCACAACAGACACCTTTCACAATCCCATCAATTAAACAGGCAGCTCTGATTGTAAATTGGATCAAATTAAAGAGCCCTTTAGTCAGCATGCTCTAACATATATTAATATCCTTGCTAATAAAGCACAAAGAATGTAACTGGTTGACCTTTAAATTACCACCTCAATGCACAAATGTCAAATATTTCAAAAGCCCTGTCCAGGATATGAGACTCTAGGCGTTTATTGAAAGTGCCTGGTTCGGGCCTATATGCTGTTATTAGTTATATTCCTAAGTAGTTCAATAACAACCAACCCTTTTAAAATAATTGTAGGGAGCGAAAACCTTGTAAACACAATATTATTCGTTAAACATCCTATAAAATACCCTCTCTGCCCTGAATATACTACCCGCATTAAGTTTTGAAGCGTGGACATAGTATCTCCCTCTAAAATCTGTACACTAACATATTTTCTGTTAGGTTAATCCGAATTAGAACCTCTTGCCTAACAATGCTCACACAAAGGGCCCTTAAAGAATTTGAAAACTGTGTTAAGCTCCGGCAAAACTTCTGCGGGCTTTTGCACGAGTGGGGAGACAAGGGCTTTATGTCAGTTACAACTTCAATTAAAAAGCGAGTAGGGTTCTACATCGGGTTTGCCCAATGCATAATCTACAGCACTTTCCTCCTTGTCCAACTTTTTCTGGAATTGCACAAAGCCAAGACAAACTACATCGACGTTGTGTGGCTGTTCCTCTGGCTTGTTTACTACGTCTGGGGCATCACGGCCTATTCAAACAATATCATCAAGGTTCACCAAGTCCTCTCCTTCCTCAAAGGGATTGTAAAGGTACAGGGATACTTCCAGCACCTTCGTAGTAAGTTCATATTAAAAATCTTTTGGCAAAGGGAAACAATTATGTGCAAGAAATTAAATTCCATCAAGAAAACAGAGCCCGACCCGATTTCTCCACCCGACTTCGACTGAGGATCGTGGAACTGTTCATAAAGTTGGCGAACTTTATGTGTGTCGTGTTTGTACTCTGTGCTGGACTTATGGCCGCCATGTTGCCCCACAAGCAGCCATTCATCGCATCCATATTCCCTCATGACCGGTATGGGATAGGTAAATATTTTTTAATCTTCATTCTCGAAGTTTACTCCAAAGGGGTGGTCTGCTGGACGATTTCCTTTACGTGGATCTACGAAGGCCTCGCCGTGATTGTCACGGGCTTCTGGCTCAAGGAAATCAGAAAGGAGGAGCTAAGGACTTCCAGACTGTGTGACAAGATCAAACACTTTCGAATGATGGAGATTCTAAACGTCTATTTTAAGTTCAGTCACACTAAATTGAGTTTTGCTTACTCCGTAACGGCGTTTTATTCAACGTCCATTATCACACTTTTCTGCTCCATACGGTTCCACTCGTTGACGTCGATATTCGAGTACATGCTGTTTCCACTGGCCTCGTCGTTTCTGGCAGTCGTGTTGACCCTTCTCCTGTACCAATCAGCGTTTATCTACATGTCGTCCCTCAAGCTTGTCGAGAGTATCCGGAAGGAGCAGCTTGTGGGCAAGAAAGACAGAAGGGACTTGATTGCCTTGAGACCTTTTGGAATTCAGATTGGGACACTGGGCTGTGTCAATAATTCATCGCTTATTATGGCGTGTGGGGTTCATTCTAATTATACGGCTTCACTTCTTGTTGCTCTTCCTGAAGCTTTTTTCGGCACTTGAAGGAAAGTGATGAAGAATTGATGGATAGAGGTTTTGCTATTTGGAACTTATTGTTTACATTCGAAAATTGTAAATTGCGTAAATTGTACAGTTTTATCTAATGCATACGGGTAGCTATCTAGTTATATGGGGGGGCTAAATATTATTATTTTGAAAATACCCACACTGCATTCATAAAGTTTCCTAGAATAAATCCAATTCATGTTTTATTGTTATAGATGATTTAAGAATCTATATAATAAATCAATACGTTGTGTTTTCAACCAGTTAAGTAAGTTCAGATCTCGTAGCTTGAAATCCGCTATTATCTTTGCCAATATTTTTCATCTCTTGACCCCCACTGACCTGTGCTGATAGTCCTGAGCTTGCAGTGACATTGCTCGAGTTTGTGGACATCCATCTTTCGATGAGATTATTTATCGCTGAATAAAAAATATTTCAAAATCTTGTAGTACAAAATCTTCCTCGTATTGAACTGAGATTCTTACGCCTAATGCTCGAATATTTCTGTAATAGTTCCTTAAAGTTGCTCCGCTTGCATGCAAATAGAACGAAGACGAAAACAGCGGTGAGTAGGTTGTACATATCCAAAATTGTCCAAATCCAGTGTTGGTGATCTTCAGGGGATGCAACCCACGAAATAAACTCAAATATCCACGATGTCCCTAGTACAACTGACAGCTTGGCATATACACGTAATCTAAATTGTAAAAAACACCTTAGTCAGTAATATGTTAATTACAGCCCCCAAAACCAATAAACTTTGCTTTTACATCTTTTGATTTTCAGCACTAGACGAAGCCCTCGCCCCCGCGACCTCCATTGTGTACTTGTATATCTTGACACAAGAAAGAAAGCTAAAGGTCAAGGTGATGCCCAGCAGTACGGCCGCAATATAATAAATGTAAACCCCTTGGGCCCAGGAAATAACGTAACATATATTCGACCCGTATTCTGGCACCAGGACGAAACTATCCCGGTTACTAAAACAATTCATTTTTATATGCAACAGTTTTTAAATATTTCTGTCATGAATTAAATATTTGAATACTTACGGAAACAAATGATTTAAAGTGACTCCAACGATCACCACAATCAGAGGGCCTCCCCAACCAAAGGCAGAGTAGCAGAAAAACTTTTTCCAATTGACCCTCTTGCGGTTTCGAGCCCTTAGGGATCTGAAAGTACCAATTTCTAAGCTCATCATTTGCTGTAGAGAAACATATTCAATCTCAAAAATAAATAAATTACCGAAATGTCGACCAGAGATCAAAATTAATCACAGTTAGCCACGTAAAAGAAGCCAAGATGAAGAAATGGGCCAAAATTGCTGAAAAATATTCGTTCAATCTTGACCCAGTTTCAATCTTTTAAATGATTTTCAAAATGTTAATAGTTTGTTACCATTTGAAATACAGAGAATTGAGTTGCGAGTTCCACTCTCTTTATTAATCCCAAGTCGGTGGGCATTTCCGATAAAAAAGCAGAGGAAACATTGTGACACTACCAGGGAGAAGGTAGTCCACCCGTGTGTATTCTGAGTCTCCCATAAGAGTGCGTAAATTATGGCCGTGATGAGATAAAAGACAGATGCACTGAATAACGAGTACATGTAGAGCACTGACACATCTTCAGAACCCTGGAAAACAATTCGCAATTAAACAATTAGTTAAAACAAAAGATGGAGGTCACATGTCATGGAAAATGTAATTTCACCTTGTCCAAGAACTCCGTTTTGCAATTAAAAATAACTTGGTCCACTTCATCACCAGAATAAAAGGATTTGACCTCTCCGAAATTTTGAATCCCGTCGATGCAGAACTTGGACTCCAAAAGTTCCCACACTCTGTGAGCGCTTACGTAAATGAATTGCCCGCTGGTAAGCAGCCTCGTCCTACAATAAAGATAAGTTCTTATCATTATTTCATATCTGAAGATAAGCCCCCGCAATTTCTCGAAAATACTCACCGTACATGGATCTTATTTTCGAGCTTTCGGTCAAACCACGGCTCGAACCCCGAACCATTACAAGTCTGACTCATTGGCTTTTTAAAATAATGGACTTTCCCGCCCTCGCCTTCTCCGCCATTTTTAGACGCTCGTTTCCAACTTTGTTCATCGTAGAAGAATCCAGTCCAGCTTTTATTTCCGGATGGTTCACATCGATGAGTCCCATTCCAGAGGTCAAGGACTTTCCCAACAGAACAGCATTTCTGGACACACAGTACGGAGCCTGATTGGCCTGAATTTGAACAATTAACTGGGCAGTACTCTAGTCTCAGGGATGGCAATTCTGTTTCATTTTCGGCTGGACTAATTAAATAGTTAATCCATTAGTTATTTAGCAATAGCTTTTAATTATTGCAAATTACACTAGTTGGTGTATATGGCATGAGGATACTGTTCTGTTAGTGTAGTCATGCACTCTAAAAGTCCATTCAGCTCCAATCCATTACAGCATCATACTACAAGCCTAAGCATTTGAGGTAGGGTATTTAATTTCATAGGCGTGTTTATTGTGAGAGGAAAGGTCATGGAATAACCTCTAGAGACTTACGTATAGTTCACAACACAATAATCCTCCGGGTCATAGAAGTGACCTGCCACGTTCAAAAAGCCGGAGGGGCTGATTGTCACCTCATTCGCTTCGATGTGAAGAAGCTCTCGTCTCTCTAATTCTTCCTCTTCACTTTGCCGGAAAAACAATTCCACTTCAGTCCCATTTTCGAAATTCTCTTGAGGCAATGTCAATGATTTGCATCCTGGAAATGGTTCCTGTTTGATTCTATACAAATAAGTAGAAAATCAGAGATATTTAGATGTCACTAGTTTGTTTTGAATATTTTAAACTACCAAGTATATTATTTACCTTAAAACAACTTGGGAGCTGAAGTGATAGCTTGGGATGTTAATGTCATACCCTGAAGATAATTTCGACCCTAGGCACTTGTAAACTAGGATAGTATTAAAGAGGTCGGAACTTTGCTCTGCCTTGATGATAATTATATTTTGAATTGTAATGAGTAATAAAAAATAGAGAGGCAGTAGTGGTTGTCGATTAGAGTTGGATAATTTTATTTTTAGTGAGTTAAGATTATTAATTTCCCCCACAAAATACATGATGATAGAGGGTGACTACATTCTCTACTCGGAAGGCTGAAGAAGCCAAATAAAATCCACAACTGACTCAGTCTTGTGTCCTTTTGATGTGAAGTTAGTGCAGCTACCGGTTAGTTTACTTTTTATCACGAGTTTGTCCTCAGTAAGCCCGAAATATTTGCATACTCTGCGAAATTAAAAATTATCTATTTTATAAATCCATAAAAATGTCGACATGTCTGTAGATTTATTTCACTAATTCTCCTGAAACTGCTTTGGCTGATTTTAAAGATGAACAGCTCATTTGATTTACTAGGCTAGGGTCCAGGGACTTAAAATTTTGAGGCTGTACAAATAATCTTTGACCTACAAAAAGCCTCAAAAATATATTTATCAATAGTGGCTCATGAACGGGCTGAGGCGCCTCGCATGCAATAAAAGTACTAGTCGTTCATTCCATGAATGTAATCGATTCTATGAAATAACATGTTTATGCAGGACATATTTTACTTTTTACGTATCAAGTTTATTAGGGTTTAGTGATAAAGGAGGATTCCCAATAAATTTAAACTTCAAATTTACCAATATCTCGATTCACTTTGACCTTTTTTGAATTTATATGCTAAAAGTTCAGAAAATTTCTTCAAAACGGCGTACAATCATATACTGAGTAAAGATTTCCGGGTTCTATATAAATGTTTAAAGCCAAGTTGGATGGCCATATGAAACTTGCAAGTAGCGATAAAATCAGGAAAATTAAAATCCCAAACTCTATTTTTTAATTCTCTTCACAGGGATTAGGAAAATACATGAGTTTGAAAATTTATTAAAATCAAATGCAAGCAAAAATTCTTCGAGAAAATTGAATTTGAAAAGCAGGTTTTAATTTTTTTAAATCGCCACAAACATAACGAAATATGATGAACCAGTTGGAAAGTACTTCATCTCATCATCTAATGCATCACATGTTGGATAATCTAAATTACCAGTTTACTTTTTGTGGCTTTGTAGTCAATAAACTTAAACTTGGAAATCGTCTTTAAACTCTATCAAAAATTTCTTTAAATTGAGGGGTTTTAAATTTTAATGCTTACGTTTGACCCTTCTTTGAAAATCATATTTAGAAATTGATTGACAAGTGCAAAGTGAAACGGACCCCAGAATCTTTGATGTTTGGAATTGATCTATTGAAATCGAATATACAGAAACAAGCCAAAAATATTTTAGATAAGGAGAATGCAAATAAAATTTGATTTACATAGTCCCTTTGCACAAGCCACAAATATTATCGGCTGTTTTTGATTAGATTGATAAATTGATAATCATAACAATCCACATACGAGTAATGTATTAACCCTGCTAAAATTACAAAGCAGATATATAAGACAGCATTTTCACTCTGAAAAGTTCAAAACTAATGAATGATATATGAACTTGAAGTTTCATACTATTGACAAAAATTAACAGCTTTAAATAATATGGTTCTCTAACATAGGTCTTATTAATTATTTCTTTCCATAAATGAATCGAAAACACTCCAAGTCTATCCTTCCGTTGGTTATTCGCCTTTTGTTTTTAATTCATTAATTTAAGTGTCATAACTCAGTTTGCGGATGCAATGACAATTTTATGCCAATTTCATAACTCTCAACTTATATGACATTTACCCAACCCATAATCTGCTAACCGAAGTTTAAAACATTTTAAAACGTTTAAAACTCGGACTTTCTCTCATTCTGGTTGTGGGTGTCGTATTTTAAAGTTCTTTGAGTCCATAAAAAGAATTTGTGAGAATGTTGAGCGAAATGGTTTTGCCATACTTTAAGCGCAATGAGCAATTAGCTCAGGCGCTTTGTTCTGTTCCTTTTGAATGGCAGGATAAGACGAACACGGCAGTTCTGACCAAGTCAAAGCCCCGTCTTTTTCTTATTCGGGTCCAAATGATTTTACATTTGATTTACGTCATTGCCATGTCCATCAAACTTTTGCAGACGGATGGAGTGGATCTCCAGAAACGCATTCAAGGAGGAATATCCTACATCTGGCCGCCATGTTGCTTTGCTGGAATTGGAACTTTTACGCGATTGCGATTCAGTTTATGAACTCGTGTTTCAAATTTGAAAATCATTTCCCCAAGGGTAATACATGACTAACAATTTATGACTATACAACAATACAACTGAATTCATGTTTG
>JAQFYM010007193.1:0-10685 GCA_034694785.1 Agrenia bidenticulata
ATCAAATCAATATAATAAATAATGTAATTGTATTTGTATTATTACGCATTTAAAGTATATTAACCTGTGATTATTTTAATTTAAATCTCCAAATACTTCAATTTTCTTAACTCTTGGCGGGAAATGACGCATTTTTGCGTTTTCATAACAAAAATTCTTAAAAAGCATTTTTTGTTGTTTCGGGTTGTTTTTTCGCAATTTTTGTTATTTTTTTGATTTTTGATTTTCTTTACAACCATAAATTCCTTAAAATTGCATCTCAAATTGCTTAGACAAAAAAAAGTTTTTCTCAAGTTGAGGTAAATAGCTTTTTAAATAAGCTGAACATCAGCTTTGGAAATTTTTTTATCTTGTTTTAACTTTTATTTTTTTTATTCGTGACGCATATATGCGTCATTTGAGAAAAAAAAAATCATAAAAAAAATTTTCTCGCCGAGAGTAATATAACTCAATTAAATCAAAGATAAAATAAGTAAAGCTAATTATGCGAAAAATTATATTTATAAGATTACCATTTTTCTTTTATTGTGTTTTATTATTTCCCCACCTCAGACTAGAACCTCTTAAATCATGCGCCCATCCCGTAAGTAGAAAAGCGCCGGTTCCGGTTTAAGAAATCAATCATTGTAGAAGTTTTCCTGTTTGGAACAACTTTTAAAATAAATGATCCGGTTCCCTTTCTTCCAGCGCCGCTACTAGCCAAGTCACTATTGGAACATCATCATAAGTGCGAGATGGGCTTTTTATCAGTTGACCTCTGCAAATGCAGGTCTCTTTAATTTGCACTCTTCTGTTCCCTTCTCATAATTTAGCTTGAACTCGTGTAGAAGATGCTGCATTTATATATTTCCTTTTTTCAGCTATTATTGTTTTTTTCTGTTTTTTGATGTCATATTATGTATTGAATAATTCCGGATATTATTGATAAATTAAAACTTAAATTAATAAAGGCTGGTTTAATGACAATGTAGTATTTGTTAAACATGTATACTTTTAAACTGATATGTAAATTTCTGCATGTGATATAAGAGCACTGAAATATGCATTTTTTTTTCTCTCCTTTAAAAATTATTTGTGATGGCATATTTCTCCCACAAGAACACAACATTTACATTGGGATAATCCCGTGCTCTTGTATAGAATTAATGCTCTTTTAGTAGTATTGAAACATTTCGGTTGGACTTCTAGAAACTTCAAAAAAAGAGGGGCGAAAAAAGAAAAGTGAAGCCAGTTACATCGGAAAACCGATGATACTATGATAACAGCAAAGAAAATTTGTTCGTCGTTTTCGGTAATCACAATAAATGATCAGCTGCTATAGTAGATACGTTTATGATTCATGCACACGTAGGTTCTTAGCGCAAAGAAATATACGAGTAATTTCTATGTTAAAATACCTTTAAGAATTCATCAAATACTCAATAATACTACATAACAGGCATGAAGAGGTAATTTTTGTTGTAAAGCTAAGTACATCAACACATTGAAGCATTTATTAATCACTATCTTCCTACCATATTTCTTAAGATGAAATTTGGAGTTTAGCAGATAATGGAGATATAAAAAAATAAAGAGAATGACATAGACATTTGGTCAAGCGTATAGATATTATGAGAAAGTCAGAATATTTATATGAACCCGAGCATTTCGAATCTTTTGAAAAATGTGTAAACTCTTTGAATATACGAAAAAACGCCCAAAGATGCAAAATAACGTTAAAAATTGTTTGAGAAGTTCTAGACCTACATCTACTACTTCAGAAAGATGTTTTTTATTTCTGGAAATATTCGCCTTAAAAAAACACGTTTAAGGGATGATAGTATGTGTGCTTTAGTATTTTTTACATTTAATCGTTGTAAACTTCATTTTTAATGCCCATGCAATATTTATCGAATAACTATTTTTCTTTTAACTCTATTTACAAATCTGTTTTAAAACGTTTTAATGCTTAATATACATAAAAAATAAGCAATTCCTCTACAATAAATACTACTTGCTAAGCAAAAATAATGCTTTGAAAATTTGCAAAGCTTTTTTATATTTTTTTTTATAATTCAAAGCTTTGTAAATATAATTTTTTTATAACGTCTACTCGTACACCAGCCTTGACCAATAACGTAGCCATATTTTTTTTTCTAGGGCTAGATATGTTTTTTAAAAATTATGCGTAAACACACGATTTAAAATGGCAAAATCAAATTTATTTATTTTTAAAAATTTTCCCTTGTAAAGATTTCAATAATAGGTTTTTTGTCAACAAAATCATAGCACAAAAAAGCCCCCCTAACATTTGACAACATGTTTGACGGAGAGAAGGCTTGACCCCTTTGTCCTGCATCTATTGACCCGGCTCCCCTCTTTGTCTTCCCGTTTACTCATTCTGTTCATGCCTCCCCCGTGCCCCTCTGCCCCCCTCCCCCGACCCCCGCTGCCCTTTGCCTATCTCCACGCGCGTTGCAACCGCTCTTATAGGGACGCTCGTTTTTAAGGAAACAGTTATCTCGTTTTATTCATAATTTGAATTTGTAAAACATTGCATCAAAAGCATATATATAGAGAAATGCTAATGAC
Source organism: Agrenia bidenticulata (assembly GCA_034694785.1). Lineage (NCBI taxonomy): Eukaryota > Metazoa > Arthropoda > Collembola > Entomobryomorpha > Isotomidae > Agrenia > Agrenia bidenticulata. Next base: position 2,572 of record JAQFYM010007193.1, read on the forward strand.
AAGCTATATACCGTTCTTTGTTTTTGTAAGAACTAAATACTGTGAGGAAACAAATCATATACATTTTCTATATTCAAAAACGTGGCAATTAATTTTTTTGCAATAATCTGGTTTCTTCTGCGTGCTTTTATGCGGTAGAACGCATTTGACACACCTATCTATGGCAAGAATGCCGCTTTGTGCTTTTTCTTGATAATTAGCGATAACCATAAGAGACTGCAGTTTGTACCTATAATTGCAGCAAGTTTGTAATTGGTCTGTATGCAGGTGATGCTCTTAGATAATTATCAGTGTTAAGCGCATCTCTATTTTCAAAAAAAACAATAGGGCGCATTCGTTCCTTTCTTTTATAAAAAAAGCATTCGATTGCCATGTTGATTAGAGTTTGCTGTTTCGAGATCTCGAGACAACATTTAATAAAAAATTCTTGTCGAGCGGGATCTCGAGAATCTTGAGATTTTAAGATTCCCGAAATCCCGAGAATCGAGACTAGAATTAATTACGCAAAATCAACAGCAAAGACTAAAAAATGCTTTCTTTTAGTCTTTTGTATGCGAAAATTTTGTTTATGGTTTGTAAGTTGTAAAAAAAGGATAATATATGGTATGGAAAACAGTATAGACGCCAACTGAATAAATACTCACTTCTAGTACACATTATTAATTTAGAATTATGTGTAAGATTTACTATGGTTGCATCACTTTGAAAAGACGCTAAAAAACATCAGTGTTTATATTTGTATATGCTATATAAAAGAAGTATAGGTAAAGCTTTTTTTATTTAATTTGCACATGTAATGCAACATGTAGAATTATTTTAAAATACATATGCGCTGTAAATGTCCATTTTGCTATAGCAAACAAAATAAGTATCAGGACATGATATTTTTTTGTGTTATTTTAACAGTAAAATAAACGGTAAAAATCTATAACTAAAACAATAGCTTAACAAAGTTTATTACATATAATTTTTAAAAATTGTATCAACATTTTAGTTGTATAAACACATTGAAAAACTTTAAAAAAAAAGTAAACAAAAAAATCCGATACGAATAACAGACTATTTTTTTTCATATAAAATAATATATAATGAACCAATCTAGAATTACATATACAATTTTCATCGATAAAATTTTTTTATTTTTTTTTTAATTGATACATTCGAGACTCTCGAGATATCTCGAAAATCTCGACTTCCTTTTGTAATATAAAATGCCCGCATGGCTTGAGATTCGAGATCTCGAGACTGCACACCCTAATGTTGATGATTAAAAAGTACCGCTTTAGCAGTAATGGCTCCTCGGGTTAGTTCATTTCATAAGTCCATCTGAAGTTCGCTAGGTATATAGTCTAGTCCCGCGACTTTTCTGTATTTATGCGATTAAAAAACGGCCGTGATTTTTTTACTAGTAAAAAGGCCGATTCGTACAATCTTTGGGTGTTTAATGTTATTTACGTATTCTTTACAACACTTTCTGCATCTAAAGGCTGCGGAGTCTGCTTAAATGCGTTAATTAACGTTTAAGGCTAAGTTTTTTATTTTTTATACGCTAAATATAATTAAAAAAATAGGTTTTTTTACGAGTAAGCTTGCTTAGTTTATGCCTTGGTTTGTTTTACTATCAAGCGTCTTTATGTGGGTCATGAAATCGAGCGCTTTTTTATTCGAGATTAGTTATTCTTGCTTTCGATTCTAGAAAAGCGTTATTTTATTAGTTACATATTTTTACCATTTTGCAGATCGTCAAGAAAAGCTTTAACTCTGTGCACAAGAAGGGCAATTTTTTTGGCCGTAGTTTTTAGGCGGAATAATTTATCATTACAGGATTTGCGTCTATTATTATAATAAGCTTTATTTCGTACTGCAGCGCCGTAAGCATCTCATATAAGTGCTCTGCCGCTTGATGTTTTGTGACAGTGACATCAAAAATTTACGCGTTCGTATTTTTACGACCTTCTTGCATTTTAAAAGACGTTCTTATTAACTACCATAATAGACGAATTGTTCTGATCATCTGGCTCTGGTAATACTACATAAAATCATAAGTGGGAGCTAGTTTTTTATTGACATTGCGCTAGGCTTTTTGGATATTTGTACTATTCTTATTTTTATTAATAGCAAGGTCGATTGGAACGCTAGTAAGTTGTCTAACAAAACAAATCAAGTTCCTATGTATGTAAAAATGACATCAGAAGTATCAATACTTATTTTTGTACAGTTTAAAATATTACAGAATAGTTTTATGTAAATCCCTTACTAAAACTACGTTTTTCTGTGCATTTTTAAAAAAATCCAATGCGCTAAGAATAGTAAAAAAGTAATCAGATTGTGTAATACAAAAAACTGACATATAATTTACTTTGTGTTTTTGCTTTTTGAGCAGAACAACGCACAGATTTTTGTTAGAGAAGATAATTTTGTTGACAAATTGGTCGATTTTAAATTCCGATAAGTAATCCTAGATCTTGGCTACCCATAAATATCTAAAAAATAAAAAAAAAAAATAAAAACGCACGTGATTACAATTCAGTTACGTGTTTATAGCAATAATAAAAAGTGTGGATTTTTTGTTTGTAAATTATAGTAAGGTTTAAAGATTTTTTTCTTTATATTCTATTTAATTTGTGGACTGCTTACGGAAAATGTACTGTGTGTCTCAAGGGGTCTGTGTAAGTTCTTGTTGTTTTATTTGGGTTTACAGCCTTTAGGCCTTGAATTTAATTTGTTGGATAAATTCCCAAGTAAATTTTGTCTGATTTCCACCATGAAATTAGACAGAATGGTTTTTCTTTTAAATGCAAAATGTGTTGTCCGACAGTAATGCGTTAGCAAGGCAAATATTCTACTAACATTTTTTTCTATTTTGGTAGGCGCTTTTGAGGGCTACTGTGCTATGAATTGTACCATTTGGTGCTCCGTAAAAAGCGTTTAATTATATTTTATATGTAACGAGTATATCAGCTAGTTTAATTGTGTAAAGGGGTTACAATTGGCTTTGAGTTCTTTAAGAATTAGATACAGCAGGATCTGCGCTTAGATTTTTATCTTTTATAATTGCTGACCTGTAGAAAATTCTCTTTTTTCTGCAACTAACGTCTTTTGTATTGTACGACGATATTTCTAAGTACGTGGAATTTGCTTTGCCCGGCGCGTTTCATGAAAGTGTTTATATTGTTAAAATTCTGGTTAAGAGCTAGTATGGATAAAAAAATTTTTATTTTCGTATCTAATAGACAGCTTATCAATGTTGTATGCATAAATATCATTTTTGTTTGGTTCTGGAAGATTAACGATGCGTAGTGAGACGCTTTTTTCTTATATTGGGGAAGACAAAACCTAGTAAAATTTAGGTTTCAATCTCTTTTTATATGCTTGTGGCATATATAAAGCTTTCTTATGGCTTTTGTTGTATAATGTTAGTTTAGGGATTGGTTGTTTACGCTCGAGAGATGCGTTCATTAATGTTGGTCGTCAATTACAGTAGATTATTCTACAGAGACATGTTGTAGAGGCTCGTTAAACTTGGCTTTGAACGCATGCCGTTGACTGCCGGTAGACGGCTATATTTCGCACGAGACTAGATAGCTCGCCTTAAATCATCTCTGCGCCTAGGGGATGACAGTTATACTGGTTACGCTTAAAGCCGCAAACTTTTTGTGAGGCCTTAACATCGATAAGGCAGTAAAGATAATTACCTCTGATACGCCATTTCCACATCTAGATTAGTTATCAAAGCAGTTCCAAAATAGAACATTTTTCTTTTTTGCTTAAATTTTTATTTATAATGGTCCCGGTACCGATAGCGTACATCAACACACCTAGTTTACTAGCAAGTCAGTTATCCAGTAACGTGGTTATGCTTTTTTTGTAGCTTTTACAGTTTTTCGGGCGCTGTTTCAGTTTTTGATACGATTGCTTATTTCCTTTATTTTTTTGGAATTTCATATTGGGTCTAATTGTGCACAATTTTTTTGTCCGATTTTTATTGTATGAAAAAATGATACAAATTAATCAAAATTGATTTGTTCTTAGTTTTTGATCATAATTAATTATAATTGATTTTTACTTTTTTTTTGATCAGTAAGAAAGAGGTAGAGAATTTTAGAGAAATAATGCTGTACAAAAAGGATACATATTCGTATTACGGCTAATACCTCTAGCTAGTAAAAAGTTGCAGTAACGGTGCATGTATATATTTTTAAATGCCGTATAAAAAAAACACTAAATGTGTGCTGGATGAACAAGACAAGTAAAAAAATCTTTTTGGCTCCTTGATAACACTGCGTGCCACTAGGTGCGCTTCCCACAAACTGCAGGAGTCACAGTGTGTGCGTCAAACTTTCAGTTGAATACTGGTTTAATGCTTCATGCTAGTACTGGCTCCATCTATGTCTTTCGTGCAAGAAATGTTTTCGCGGAAGTTTTTTCATAGTAGAAAATACTAAAATTATGGCTTTTTCTGACAAAAATAAGACTTTGATTAACAATGCTTTTTTAAAATCAAGTTTTGTTTAAATAGATTGACAGAAATAAAACAGAAACGGAAATCTCTGTATGTAATTAGATAAAAAACACAAATATCATATCTATTATAGAAAAAAATTACAACTTTTTTTTTAAATATTTATGGATGCACAAGACACGGAAGTACACGTTTTAAAATATGTTCAGATCAATCATAAGTTTAATATGGGCTCATTTTTTCATGTTTTTTAATTCGCTGTTCTTGTTCTTAGTGGGTAAAAATTAAATCACATATTTGTGACAAAACCCAAAACGATAAAAACTCTTTAAAGAGGTAAAAAATTATCAGTATAATTTTGCTTCCCGTATATTTTCTAGCCGTATAAATTTTTTAGTCTTTTCTTCAAATCTTAATATCCCGGGATCCCACCCCCTATTTAGTTTTTAGTTGCTTATAACAAAAAAATGAGTAAATTGGCATAAAAAATTTTTTTATAAATAACAAAAAATTATGTTAAGAAAAATTTATTCGGGTATAACCTTGCTTTTCGTCATATGCATGTATTTAGTACCAGTATTGTTATCGGATTTTCAAAATAAAGGAGCTCAAAATTGTATTTTGGTAATTAAAAATAAAAATGCCTTTAAATTACTAGTAAAAAATATTAAATAATAAATTAAAAAAAAAATTACATATTTTTTGCGTCATAAACAAGGGTATCACCCGATACCTCCATTCACTTGTTACCCGTACGTCAAAATAAGGATATACCCGTACCCGTTAGTCCAGTATGCAAACATTGCCCGTAACGCTTATGATTTTAAAAAATAAGTTAAATTGATTTAGGTTGTTTCCACAAAAAAAACAAAATAAAACAAAATAAACAAAAAAAAAGATTAAATAACTATATCTCGTCAACTATGTAGAAAAAAACTACAATATTGGTTTTTTTTGCGTATAAAAGTACAAAAAAACAAAATTGAATAAACGTTTACAATTAATATAATTATACAACTGTCAAAAACAGTATTATAAAACAGCTCTAACCTCTAAAAAAATTTTATTGTGCACTTTTGTAAAATGCATTACTGCTGTAGATAGTTAGAAATAAACAAACGCAAGTATTGTAAATACCTGCAACCGGTTTACTTTTAATAGAAACATTTAACGATGAAATACTGTCTCGTATACTTCTTAGATATATTTAACTTATTAAATCCAAAATCTATGTGTGATTGTTTTTGTTTTGAAAAAAAGTGTTTAGTATGCGCTTTGTTTATTTCTTATGTGCAAATATTTTAAAACACTTTTTCTTATAACTGACAATCAAAATTGTATTTGCCTTATAAAAAAGTCATCGGAAAACCTGTCTGCATTTAAACCAATATCAAATACACGACGTGTGGCGCTTCATTCAGATTTTATAAAGTTTTGGCAAATAATTCAAAAAAATGGATAAATCGATCTATGCCTTTAAACACACTAAAATAGTCGGAAGTAAAAAAATTCACGCTGCACTAGCGGATACAGCCGTTTATTATCTACAACAATATTCTGTTAATATCTTCATTGGCTTAAGAGTTTTACCCTTTTCGGATGTTTGATATGCATAAAAATTTTAAAGAAAAAAAATATATTTTTGTTTTTATTTTACAGAATTTTTTTCGCGTAAATATGCAAGAATGAAATTTCATATTATATAAAAAAGTGGTACCGGATATTACTTGATAATAGATACTGTAAAATTACTTCTTTTTTACGTAAAAAAATAAATTTTTTCAGCCATAAAGATACTCTTTGTAGGGCGTAAAGTATGTAATGTTTAAATTTGCATTTTTCGTACTTAAAGATATTTAAAAAATGTTATTTCTGTTATATTGCATAACAAAAATTATTTATGTTTATTTAGGTGTTCAAATAATATATACTTACAAAAATATACAAGATAACCAAGGTTTTCTAATAATAGTTTGCTATGCTTTAAGATTTAAAACGAACTTGAAGTTCTGATTTAACACATTAATTTTCTTTTAAATTTTTAAAAAATAAAATTTTGGTTATTAGCAAACATTTGCCTTTTTGCTGCTTTGATATGTCAAACCCCATAAGCATTTGTATGCTAAATCATATATTTTTCAATATATGATTTTAAAGCGTCCTTTTTGTTTATTTTTTAGCGCCTAAAATACCGAATTTTACCGTCTTTAATACGGGGTCTTTGAAATGCATATATAAAACCGTTTGTACAATACTATTATATCGGCAAAAAGTTTCTATATATCTTTTTTAACATTATCGTCAAATATATTTTTGATATCATTTACAATTAACCGGTTTTCAAAATTACCGTAATTTTATCTAGTTCGTTTAATTCTTATGTAAGATATAAACTTACAACATAACAAAGATTTTTACAAATGAAATTTTTCTTATTTATGCTTAAAAGGCTTACGATTAAATTTTCTGATTTGGAGACTTTTATACCGTTGCCCGTATCCGTTTCCCTTTTTTATTTTGTATACGCATACGCGTGCCACCCTTGGTCATAAATGTGGTATAACGAATACATTATATACGCACCTCTAAGAAAATTCAAAAAAAAACTTAAAATCATAGCAGAGTTACTTTTATTGAAGTATAACGGACGAAATAAAATTTATAAAGTCTGCAAAAAATTGCTTATGATTTATTGCCGGTAAACCGTGCCAAAAATTGACTTGAACCTATAACAAAGGCAGTGTCTTATATTTAATACCCGTAAGGCAGTACATATGAGTAATAAAAGTATTATATTTATGTTTTTTCTATATATCAACAGGTTTTTGCAAAAAATGCAGTAATTAATGTTATTTTGAATGATATGTTTGTAATAGCATGAACATTTGCGTTTGTTTAGTTTCAAAATCGCTGTCAACAAACTAAGTAAAATAATTTGAATGTTTTTGCTGTAAGATTAGAAAATGACTGCAAATAGGGTTCCAATGTTTTTTATACCTGCGCTTTTTAAAAAAATTACATTTTTCTTAAAGGTTTTATATATTAAAAAAACTCATTATCGGTAAAATTACTTGTTTACCAGCAAAACATCCATTTTTTAAAATTTGTAAGTTTTTTATTACAAAAATGCAATCTTTGTATAAATGATAGATTTAAAAAATATATAAATATTGTATATATAAAAATACTCTTTGTAGTTATAAACGTTTCAAAAGAAACACTTGCTTTCTTATTTTTTTTTAGCTTTTATACACAAAAACACGGTGTTTATGGGCAGTGGACAACTCGCCCACGGGGCATAAAAGACAACTCGCCCCGGGGGCGAGTTTTTTAGAAAAAGATAACCTAAAAAAATCAAATTACACTGGTAAAAATAGGAAGTTCGAAGTATTCGATATGTAAGTTTTTTATTTATACTATACCAAACATGACATTTAAACAAATTTTTTTTTTCAATTTTCTAAAAAAAAACAAGAAAATAAATAAAAAAAATAACAAAAGTCTTAATGGTTTATTTATCTCCAATCTTTACGTTTTAAAAACCAATTTTATACCAAAAAATGACCTTCCTTTGACTTTAATTGAATTTTTTACCTCCAACTGCTTTTAATCATAAGATAAAAATTTCAAAATTAATTTTAAAAAATGTAAT
>JAQFYM010007194.1:0-10685 GCA_034694785.1 Agrenia bidenticulata
GTTAAGTAGGGTAGAGTATATATTTCTCACTTTAAAAAGAAAATCTTATCCTTGTGTTTACTAAACCAGTGTTTATTAAATTTAAAACACAGCTCCGCCCTTAAAACAATGATCTTATTTAAATCAATTCTTGTATTAATTCTATAAAAAATTTACTTATAATTATCGATATATTAAGTCTTATATTTGATTATTCAATACAAGAAATATTCCAAATGTTCAATTACTCGATTATCGTTAAGCAATAATTTACGATCCATGATATATTTTATAGATCCAGTTCATTTTTGTTTGCTGTATAAATACAAAAAGGCATTACGAACAAACTGTACTGCAGTGGGTACCTTTTCGGCTGGGCTTTATCTTATAAATTTGTTTTTTTTTAAAAAATACTTTGTTCAAAGCTTTATTATCTGTTATTGTCGTTTATTGCATATTTTATTTTTATTTTTATTTTTATATAAAAAAAATTGGTACTTATTTTATACAAAAAATAAATCATGAATGTATGATTTTTTGTTGCATTTACCGCTCTTAAATTTATTTAAAAACCAAATATGCAAATAAAGCCTTTCGATATTTTTATCATGTGTTATTTGCTTCTTTTTGTGTGTAAAATTATATTTACTTTGTTCTCAGTATTTTTTTTTGTTTGAAAAAGTTCTTTTTAAAATTAAATATGCACCGCTGGTTTGCATATAGTATAAAATAAAATGAAAAACATAAATAGAGCCATTACGATTATAATTTGCTTTTACAAATACAACAATTACCGAATCTAGATTATTTATACAAGATATGCTTAATATTAAAGACTAGACCTACTACAAATTTAGGTATTTTCTTTCTTAAAGTGTTAAAACCTACAGATTAAAAATGTAACTGTATAATATGAGCTCAATTACTTTATATAAAAAAGCTTTTATTTTTATTTAAATATCTAAAACTGTCTTTTCTAACTTATTCATGCAAAAACATGCTTAAAAAAAGAAAACGATGGTTTTTCCGCATAATTGTTGTTGCTGGTTATATATGTTCTGTTCTGGCTTTTTACTTCTAAATCGCGTGATTTACGTGATGAAAAATAAAAGATCCATCAAGAGTTTTAGAAAAAAAAAGTATAAAAGAGTCTTTAAAACGTACAAAAAATCCCCGTGTATTTCCCCGGGTACCCGGTTGAGTACCATTTATGCCAAAAAAAATCCCGGGGAATTGTAAATCTATTTGAACATCATTAAAAGCAAATAACTTATGTAAGAATTAAAGAAAACAAAAGCCAATTGTCTCTAGGATTTCTTTGCCTACAAATTAATTACCGGTTTGGCCTATTTGGCGTGTATTTTTTACCTATTGTTATTTTTATAAAAATATATAAGTACCTATTCCTCAGGTTAAAAAATTTTAGCAAATTGCAATATTTTTACACGTGGGTTTTTTTATATTTGAAAAGTTTATAGAATTTAATTTCAGTTACCCATAGGTAAATTACAACAGCTTTTACAATTTTACCTATACGGATTTAGGTGTGTTAAATTTTTCCAATTAACTTCTTATTAAAATTAATTCTTATTTATACCAATAACAAACATGAGAAATGCAGCAAGAGAATAGGGATTATATATATATTATGATAATTTGCGTAGACAAAAAACTAAAGACGTGATAAAAAGATCTAAACCCTAGCCCCACTTTTTACCCTATCACCCACTTTTTTTTCACTACAAGAACAATATATTATTGTGCATAGATAGCGCTTTCATCACAAAAAATAATTTTCTGAATCATTCAAAAATTATAAAAATCAACTGGATAGAGCATCAAATACACTGTCACAATACAAATACTGTGTATGATGATGTTAATTATGTATTCCAAGACAATATATGCGGCATTTATCGGAACTGCAGTAAAAAACCAAGAAAGCACCACAAACTCCAATATGTATTAAAAAAAAAACACAAGATTAAGTACGTATCTGTCGATCAATTGAGAAAATTCGGCTAAACCAAAAGACCTGAGAACTATTAAAATACAACATCTTGACAAATTCCACGTAGTTGAAAGAAAAACACAACGTAAGGGTCGCTTTTATCAAAGTTGTGGAAGATAGGTGCTGAGAATTTGGTGAAAAGGGTTGGCAGGTGAAGATGCCAGATTAAAATATAAAGTTCTGTTGACAGTGTGGTGGGATAAAAAGGAAAATAAAAAAAGACGGGGTCTGAAAATAGTAAATGACAAGATTGGGTGTCAATTTATTCTGTATTTCTAAACAAAAATCAAAGTATCACCTCAGCAGCTAATCGACACCGAGAATATGTACAATGATGAAAACCAAGTTAAAATAAATGATCGATTCCAACAAGAACCTAAAAAAAAAAAAAAAAGAAAAGGAAAGATTGTAGTTTGTGCTACATATATATCTTTTTTATAAGATAAAAGAATGGAAACATGTGCGGATGAAAAAAATGAAAATCGGATTATAGCATTATAAACTAAAATGGAACATTTACAAAAGATTTTTGTAAAACCCTGGTCTGCTAATGAATTAATTTAAAAATTGGAAAAGGAATTTTACAAATAAAAATCGCAAAAAATATATATTTAAATTTTTGATTTTTAACTTAAGCATATTAATATTTATTTTAAAAAATATCAAATAGCACAGCAAGATGCGAATAATTTTATATCAAACGCAATCCCGTCACAAACCTAATTCTCCATATCATCAACTCTTGTAAAATTCACCTATACGTCATTCTATTCGAATCCTCTGTTTGCGAGATTCTTTATTATATTTTACCTTCTAATACTTAGTTAAGTTCTTCCAGTTTTTGGTTTCTCTTTGTTTTTCTGAACTAGAATGATCAGAACCTGTTACTATATGATTAGGGTCCTCAAATCAACCGGGAATCGTCCGGATCGACCGGATCTCTCGGAAAATCGGATCTTATCGGATTGGAATTGTGATTACGGACACATTCATACTTTCCTCATAAAACCGGATTGTCTCAGATGAAATAATGTACTACTATCTGGATAAATAAATTACACGTAATAAATTGTAAACGAAAAATCGTTAAAATAACAACGGAATTATTATATTGCCTTTGATATATAAATATACTAAAGATGGATAGAATTTTATACAAAAATATAGGCCGTGTTCTTTTCAATATTCATAAGTAGTTTTTTTTTAAAAAAAAAGTTGTTTAAAAATATCTCTGTTTAGGCAAAAAAAAAATATTTTTGGTTTTATGGGAAAAAACAAAAACAGCTTTTTTTACTTTTTAAGAAATAAATTGAAAACAATTTTTTTTCTTAATAAATAGTTTTGTTTAAAATAAAGAAAAAACATCGAATCAATAAAAAATACAATTTATAAATAACCTTTATGTTTAAAAAAAACATTAAAGCCAGTTTTTTGCAAATTTTTGCTCGTTATTAAAATACCCCTCTAAAATGGATATAAAAAATATATGAAGGATTTTATAGGTTTGAATTATTTTACAAAGAACATGTTTATCTTTATCCCCACCAACTCAACGGATAGAAACGCAGCTAGTAAAATTAGGGAAAATGTTGTATGTAATGACATTCTTGCTAAAAACATGCTATGGTTCGGTCCGCATTTATTTTATATTTTCATAAAAAACTTTGTTTACCAAATTGCAGAAATTTACAAGTAAAGAAATTCTTTGTTGCGGCTCCATTATCTGGCCCATGATGCCACATACAGATCCCAAGCAAGTTACTTAGGGATTTCACATGGAGCAAAAATTAAAGCTAGAAATAGATTTTTTTGGGCCGTATTTTATTATTTTCATTTTACTTCCTTACTTTCTGTTTAATTTCAACTATAATTCCCAAACTTAAAAAAAGTAAAATCTTGACCAGGCTAGGTTACAAAATGGATAGCATGTGCCAATAAAAGTTCCCTACACGAAAAGAATCGATAAAGAAACATAAAGGTGTAGTAAGCACTAATATTTCAATTGCTTTTAATAGTAAAAGCCAAATATGGTATCTTTACACTGGATATAAAGGAAGCGCACATGATCGTTTATTGTAAGACACTTCTAGCTATGTTTTTTATTTATTCAATCTGAACTGTAGAAATCTGTACTTGCAGACGCGGCTTTTTTCTTCAAGAAAAATTATCACTCCATACACAATACGAGGTTTCATTCTAATAGGTTTTTGATTAACCGGAAGGCCAAGCCCCCCTAGTAAATTTTAAATCTCTATCATTCATCAACAGAGGTCGGCGATGAATGTTACGTTAGAATGCTTAAAACAAGATTTAAAGTTCTTCGTGAGGTTTAAGAAATAGTAACAAAGACAGTAATCAATCGATTAACTTTAAGCTGTGCTTTAATATATAATTTTTTTAATATAAAAGAAAAGCCCCTGCCACTTTTAGATCTGTTGACTCTGATAGTAACGAAAATGAACAAATAGACATTACGTTACTTATAAGTAGGCCAACCAAAATATGCAATTTTTTTGCGTAATTTTATATAAAAATACTAAAAAAATATGCGAAATATGCAAAAAAAAAATCTTGCTATTTTAGTCATATTTAATCGTTTGTTAATAATAGCAAACACAATAGTGTGCAAAAATTAGGCCCATTTATATATCAAATATTGTAAATTTTATAATATAGAAAACAGTGACTATAATATCCCGATAAATATCTATCTGCTAAAATTTTAAATCAACTTTTTCGTTTTTATATTGTTTTTTGTCGTAAAAAATCACAACAAAAAAAAAATCATTTTTTTTTAAAATTTTACAAAATGTTGCAAAAAAGTTAGACATGCTTTTGTAAGTCGTTATTTAGTTGTTGGAAAAAACTATCTATGTAATTTGCGCGAAAATTATTTACTCAAATATCGTACACCCTCGTATTCATATACGAGCGCTTGTACAAGGAATATCAGTTATTTATAATTTGACAAAAAGAAAAAAATAGGCAAACTATGCAAATGCATATGCATTATGAGCATTTTATGCACTTAGTTGGCCTACTTAAAAGTACTCTAAATACTTAAAGTGAATGGCGAGATCAAATAGCAATCTTGATTTTAAATGCAAAAGTAAAATCGCTTTTTTTTCTTTACATAATTTTTTTTTTGCTATACAGGGGGGTCACAAATTTTAAGCAAATCTGTGCTTAAAATATAGACAAAATAAATGCTATTTTTTATGTATTATACTATCGAAAAAAGTTATAAAAAAATGGTGTAAGAACATTTATATTATTATAATGAAGAGTTTTCATTTAGTTGTTGGTGGATCGGAAAAAATACACTGAAAACTTGACAATTGTCCATATTTCGTTCTCTATAAATCACAATGTGCATAATATATATATTCTATTTCCAGAATATATATGGAATGTCTGCAAAAGAGTTGCATATTTTAACATTTAGTCTAACTACAGTTCTCCTAAAAATGAAACGTTCGTATTGCAATGCAGAAGAAAAATATACGCTATTATAATTTTTTCTAAAAGAATCATTTTATAATTGTAAAAATCACAATTGTTCATTTTAATATTAAAAGATTTGAGTAAATCCGAAACTTGCCGGCCATGGTACAGGAACAAGTACTTTTTCATTACTATGTATATTTGGACTCGCTTATATATATTGTTTCGAATTCCTTGCAAAAGAACTTCCTTTTTCTACCCTTTTGAAGACATCTTCTTTGCTTAAAATAACAAGTAATTTATTACTAAATTTTTATCATGGAGGGAACAAAAAGGGGAATATGCTCTAATTAATAGACTTGCTTATAGATTCGCCTAATATAAAATGCAATTTAAAGATAAAAAATACCAACTACAGTATTTTACGGGTTCATATAATTAGAATGACAAGAAACGACTATTTGTTGTTTCTGTAAAGATTGTATATTTGTATTTGCTTATAAGATAGTCCTGAAACAAGGGTATATTTGCTTAAAAATTAGCTCACGACTGTACTCCTATAGTTGTATTTAAAATATCTGCAACTAGGTACTACGTGGAACAAAACTTCATTAATGGTTTTGTAATACCTTATAAAGTAGTTTTTAGTATAAAATAATTATGTAAAATGAATCGTTTTTTTATAACTAAATATAGGGTTGGCAAAGTATTTTGTTTATCATATTTAATGTAGGTAACGACAAATTTTAGCTAAAACATTAGATATGACGTTTTTTTTTGGTTTCTTTTTGTGCGTATTAAGTTTTGACTTTTTAACATGGCACACTTTTGACATTTATAAAAATGATAATTAAAATGAAAACGTTGACAGAATTGCATAAATCCAAATGTATTGTATGATATAGTAATGTGTTTCTTGTATTAGTAATAAAGGTAAAAAAAAAAGTTTTTTGCAATCTTAATAAACACACAATGAACTGTTTTTAAGCATCTAAGTTACTATTGCTTTAATTACTGTTTTATTGTAAATAATCTACCGCAAAAAACTGAATGTCGCAGCTACACGTATATGCATTGCAGAAAGTAATTAAATATTGTAATTTACGCATGGAGTACGTCGCTTATGTAATATAAACCAGTATTTGACATACAATGTATCCGGTACTCGTAGATAAATATTTTTTAACATGTTTTTCTTTTTTTTTAAAATAATATAAAAAACAATAAAAACAAAATATTGTAGCTGTAATATGCACATTCCAATACAAATATTTATACTTATATATATGGGGAGGCCAGGGCTCAATTTACCAAACAGGCACTTTTTAAAAAAAAAAATCTGGTAGGCATATGCATACTCCGCATAAAAGGAAAATATAGTGTACTTAAAATAGACATGGGCATTTAGAAATACTACGTATGTTTTGCAAGATTTTACTACAAAGGAAGTTAAAGGAGCTGCTACTCAAAAAAATAAGGATTTATTTTTTAGGGCGGACACGCACAATAAGCTGATATTTATCTTTTACATATGTCCAAATAAAACTTTGCTACTTTAAAGTGTATGATGTAGAGTCATAAGGGGTAAAAAACAAAACAAAAACAATATGTGCAAATATCGTTAAAAAAAAAGTGGTATTTTTATATATCAATTTATCATGTTGTCAAAGCAAATATGTTATTGCGGTGTCAGAAATGAATGCTTTATATGTATTGAGATTTTGTTAATAATAAGATTTTAGCAAAAACCAACCAAATGGTTTTTATAAAGGTTCTCGAAGATGTGTCTCATATGTATGCTAAAAGTGTTTTTATAGATGACAGATTGGATCAGAAATATTTTTTGGGATGAAATTATACAAAAAAAAATCCTTTTTTTATATCTTTTTATAAAAACACTTTAACTCTTCAGAAGACATTGTCTCATATATATTTCAGGGCAAAATTGCAAAAAAAAGGTGTTTACACGTTTTTATTTTTTGTCTAAAAAAATTTTGTGAGCATTTGTACTTGTTAGAAAATCATTTCAACAGTAATTTTTCTATTTCAGTTTATAGTTTTTTTGTTTCAAAAATGTTTATTGTATATATTAATATCGGTTTAGTTGAATTTAAACCTGTTTTTTACATTCAATGTAATTTTTCAAATTATAAATGTCACATATATGTAAAAATTGGCATGTTTGTGCATAAAAACTTTTTGTCTCTTGAATCGTTAATGTTTGTGCGCAGCCAGAAAAGAAAAAAACAACAAAGCTTTTTTTGCGTGTAGTAATTTCATTTACATATGCCAACAAAAAAAAACAAAAAATGCATATAAATTCATTTCGTTTTGTTTTTACAACGATCAATTCTACATAGAAAGCAGACCCGCCGAAATATTGTTCAAGAAGAGATGTACTTTATGCGTTACTTTTTAGAGTTTATTTATGCTGAAAACCTACAGATTTTGTCTAAAGTATATTGCATTCGCATTAAAAACAATGGATGTGTAAAAATAGTGCCAAATCCTCTTTATGCAGTAAAATAACTTTTTCTACATTTTTTTACTGGTTCCGTAAAAAATTATCGCCTCCGAGAGGTTGCTAAATGTATTTTCGTAAACCGTGTATCTGTACATAGTTATTAGCATGCCGCTGTGTGGTTGTATATGTCTGTATAGATTTATTTTATTTTTTTTAGTGTTTTCCATTTGTTCAAAATTTATATTTGTCAGGAAAATTTAAACTAAACAAAACTTTTATTAAACTGTGTTTTTAATAAATATGTGTCAAAATAACATAAAGAATCTAAGAAAATACGAAGAAATTGGAATATCATATATCGAAAAAATATAAATAATAAAAACAAAAAAAACAAACAAACAAAACAAATAAAGAAAAAAAAAAGAAAGCAACGAAAGACAAAAAGTTTACATTGTTTAATGTAAAAAATATACTTTTTTGCATTTTTATGTCTAAATGTGCGTTTATTGTGACCCTTTAACTGAAACTCATATCTGTAAAAAATGTGTCGGTATTTTTTACATGATTGGATCCCTAAGTTTAAGTTTTTATAGATATCTTAGAATTGACAGAGTTTTACTATAATCACGCAATTTATTTATTTACATAAACTGTAATTTTTTTGTCTTAACAACAGAAACTTATATTTTTTATTACAGTATGTATTTTTCAGGGTATTTTGTATTTTTAAAATTTTTTATGGCAATATATGTTCGAATTTACCATCTCCGAAAAAAACCAAATAGTCTAAAAAACAATTTCTAATTATTATCCTAGTTTTTAAAGTAAAATATACAATTTCCAAACAAATATGCTATAATTCATACATCCTTGCTCTTGAACCCTAGGGAATATCATCAAAAACGTGTTTTTTTTGTATATCCGGCATTTTTCCGGCTGGGAAAAAATTATACTTGCAGAAAAAACTAATAATACATCTTATAAAAAAATAGTAAAAAAAAGGACATATTAATTAAAACAAGTTACAGTTTTGGCTTTTTCAAATGGCGATTTTTTTTCCATAAAATAATTTTTTAAAGTCCAAAAATTCGCAAAAAACATATTTTTTTTTGTTCTTGTTGTTCAAAAAAGATTTAACGATTGGAAGCTGTTTTTTGCGTTTTCGTAAATTTGCGGATTTATTCCCCCAGGAGTACCTAAAACATAATATTTTATTAAAAACGCAAATTTAGTCTTACTGCTTTGTTTTTTATTTTTATATCATAGTTTATTATAATATAGTATGAGTCTTTAAAAAAATAACAAATTGTACATGCATTGCAAAAAGGATATTTCATATGCAACTTACAACATTTACTGTAATGCATTTTATTATGCTTAGACGCTTTTCTTGTGGTCTCACATCGGCTGCTACGACCGAACACGCCAACTTGCCTAAAAAAATTATGCTGAACCGGCCAAAAATACTTCTTCGGCTTGTTAAAACGATAAAACCAATTTGTTTTTAATTGGAAATTATTTTTATGCTTTTATATATATTGTTTTTTAAGCATCTTAATTTGTGTTTTTAAACTTTTTTTTTATTAAATTGTTTTACTATTTTTTTAAGTCAACTCAACCACTGACTATATCACTAGTTCAGCTCACAGTTTTTTTTTTGTATTAATAAAATCAACTATTATACGTTTTGTATTTTATTGTCATTTTTATAGCTTTTTTTTCATTGTATTTTTTTGGCTAGTTCAGTACCAAGGGGATACTTTTTGTCACTATCTTCAAGTATAGTTTATCCACATCGAATTACTTCGCTGCCCTGCTTTTAAGCCTCTTTATTTTTTCTTACGCGTATTTTTTAGTATCTTTAAAAATTGTTTACTAAAAGCACTTCTACTCGCCTTTAACAAACATAAGCCAAAACCAATATACAAAATAGCATGAACACTGCATTTTTGACTTTTTAAGATAGATATTATTTCGAACAGCAGTCTTATATTACTATAAACGTTAGTGATCTTAACCCTTATTCCAAGGGCGTAGCCAAAAAAGGTATTGGGGGTATAAACCCCCTTCTGGAATTTTGCGCGCAGTTATATGTACGGTATCTGCATGTGGAGGTCCAAATTAAACATACAGCGCCTTCTTGATATTTTTTTAACATAGAGAAATATTTTTTTATCAATCACTTATTTCATGAAAAAGATTTTATGGTCCATATTTACAAAAAGCCCCAGTGAAAAATATGACTGTAAAGCTGCATTTTTAAGATATTTTTTGCACCTAAAACTAAATTGGTTACTATTGGTAGTCCGGTTTAAAATAAAAAAAAAATTGAAGAAAAAATTTGTACCTGAAAAAAAACATAAGTAACATTTTAATACCGCTAAAATCTTGTATGTGTTATTTTTTGTTGTTTTGGTAATTTGCCAATAGGCACAAAAAACCTTTATGCTGCAATTAACCTAGAATGAATAAAAGTATAAAATAAAATTTTTTCAAAAATTTTTATGGATTTTTGTTATTTCTAGATGTGTTTTATCTCTTGAAAATATTTACAATAGTGGTTTATATCATAGCTATGAGATTGTTTAATCGTTTTTGATAAAAAAATTGACAAAAGAATCAAAAAACAAGGATAGTATCATTTTTCTATATTTATACTCAATATACAACAAAGTGCAATTAATAATTTACTGTAGTTATAATATACATAACCTGCTATAAAAATCATATCCTTGTAATTTTGACATTTCCCTTGTTAAGGGCACGTTGGTCAGTGAGGTTACAGTC
>JAQFYM010007195.1:0-10685 GCA_034694785.1 Agrenia bidenticulata
ACATATTGAAGCGCAAACTTATTTCTTTTACGGTGTTTTCCTGCCACACTAATCGTTTTTAAAACATATTTAAAGCAACCAAGTCGGAAAGAAATAATTATAGTTTTAAAGATGCTTAAACAGGGTTTAAATTCTAAGTATGGCACGAAAGACAATTTATTATCACGCACAACAAATCAGTGTTTCAAAAATATTCTTTTTTTTTTGTATGAATTTAAAAAAAAAATTAAAAACAAAAGAGAATTTTTACATTTTTATCAAAATATGGGAGACAAATTAAAATTATACTTACGTTATTTTGCCTGAAAATTTAGTATAGGCTTCTTAAAAAAATATATCTAAAGGGTGGGTTTTACAATTCACGTTTTTTAGGTGTTAAGTGGTGTCGTATTTATTTGATATACACATTGACGCAATACTCAAAAACAAATAAGTTTTTATTCTGTAGTATTATGATCTTAACTTTATGCATTATTTCTTATCTATTTAACCGGCATTCTTATATAATCCGAAAACAGAACCCGTAAACCTAGTCAACCCGTTACCTCGTACAACAATCTCAACCCCTGTCTCATCGGTTTACAAATATGAAAATATTACCTCTTTTTAGGTAGATTTTTTGTTTTTTTTATATATTTTTTGTGGTTTAAGGACTTTGTCAAAATTTAAAAACACAAATGTACCTGGTATATTTTTAAAAAAAAAAAATTATGGATCTAGATTATTTTGATCAATAAAAAGGAAATTACATTTTTATACTTAAATCGCCTTTATGAAGCGCTTGACTCGTATATGTCTATCCCACCCAGAAATATATTTATACCCGGCCAGGTTCTGTCTCGGTTTAGTATTCTACTAAAAATACTTTGTATTGACGTGTAGACCAAAGTAAACATCGCCGACTATGATTTTCTATAGTTTTTGTACAATTGTTTATTTTAAGTACGTTTAATTGTTTTTTATTTTTTTACTTTTTGGCTGAAACAATTATCTTGATGATTGTTTGTTTTCTGTTATATACATACTTCATACGAGCTTTCCGTTGGTTTAACAAATAATTTAGTATTTTCCATATATTTTATGTATTATCTGCCCGAATTAAACGATATTTGGTATTTATATATTGTTGATATTCATAGACTGTATATATTAAGATCGTATAACCTTGCAAATGTGCTTGTAAAATTAGTTTTATAAAATAAACACGCGTGATTTTACAAAAAGCCGTTTGTATGCCTTTTGGTATCAAAATAAATTTCATCAAATACAAACCGAATACTTTTACTTTATTGTTATGTATACTTATTTTAATTAAAAAGCATAAAAAAGACTTTAAATTGTAAATAGTATACTATTTTCTTGTTTTTGGTACCTTTTCATATTTGGTTAAGCACAATTTATGGCTTCAAAAATACATTTTTAAATATCTCTAGTCTGTTGATCTTTTCATCTCTAGGTGCTCGAGGCATTGAGTCCTAAAATTCTCGTAAAAAAAATAATAATTGTTATAAATTATCGAGATCTCAAAATCGGTAACCCTAACCAGAACATAAAAATACAAAGTACACTATTAAGTGGCAATGATTGCAAAAGTCAGAAAAAAGTAAAAGAAACAATATCAAAAAAAAACATATAAAAAAAATCTAACAACGGTAAAAATGCGTTTTCCATAATGGTAAAAAACCATTTTAGAAAATGGCAAAACTTTATGAAAAAAAATATATTGAAGAATCGAAAATGGCTTTAGAACAACACTCTAGATATTAGACATATAAAAAAAATAAAAACTTTGAAAAGATTTCTTTAATATGCATAACTGACAAACTAAGGTTAGCCTAAGTTTTTTGGTATATTTAATTAACAGTAAAAAACTAAAATCACAAAAAAAAAAACATCACTCACGGGCTCTCTAAGCAATTAAAATGTAAAAAACAAAAAAAGCAGCAAAAATGCGGTAAATATTTTACTACAAAAATTTCAAATAGCAGAGAAATAAAAATTTACAATTTGATTGGTTTTCCAAAATTTGGTAAAAAAAAAATTACAGTGTTATTTCACAATAGATCTATGTAATAATTTCGTCAAAATATAAAAAAATAAATATAAAAATTACGTCGCTTTTAAATCACGAAAAAAAATACAAAAAAAAATATCTAATTAAATCGTTTATACATAAATGTGTTACATTCTATTTTCTACAACTAAACCTGCTCTAAATGCCTTATATTGTCTGTTCCCAATATATATTTGCACCAAACCCAATATTTAGTATTTAGGAGACACACGAGGGAAAGTATTTTTAGTAAAAACACGTGTTTTAAAAACCCCTTTTCGCCAAAAAATTCTTATAATTAATGTTTTCCTAAACCTTATTTACCTATTTACAGCAAAAAACGTTTTTCTGTTCTATTTAGAACGCAAAAACATTTTTACTTAAACACTTATGTTTTTTGTTAACAAGATAAACGTTTTTCGAAAACGTTTTTTTGCAACAGTTTTTAAAGGTTAAAACGCTTAAAATATTAACGAAAAAAATGTTTTGGATGTTTTTCAACACACTTTACACAAAAAAACAACAGATTTAAATCTTTTTAGCAAAAACTTTTTTATGAACATTTTATGTAATATTCCAAAAACGCGTTTGACCTTGTCTTATAATTTAGCCTAGGCAATCAAAAAAATGTATTAGACATGTTTTAAAAAAAAAAAACTACAAAATCCAAGAGTTACTAAGATAACATAGATTATTTACAAAAATTACATGTGAAGCCCGTTTAGCGGATAAATCTTGTAATAAAGTAAAAAATTCTCGTTCGTTTAGAGACAAATACAAAAATACGTTAAATCATTATAGTAATTCATGATAATCTTAAAAAAACCTTGTAATCTGTTTTTTTCTACCCGTGTCTTTTTTACAAGCTGTATAACAAAAAAATAAAACAAATATCTCAACCACGTTTTTTAAGTAAGGTAACTTGTCATGTAAAAAAAACATGACATGAAAACAGTTTTGTTTGGGATTAATTTTTTTGTAAATAAAGAACACGATAAAGAAAACAAATTTGCAGATTTGTAGAATAATAAAAAAGACATACATGTAATGCATTAAAATCCTGTCAAAAACTATTTAAAAAAAAATACAACGTTTACATTCAAAAGCGTTTTTTAGTAAAAAAAGTTGTTGAAAATAAACATTAGGCACGTTTTATTTTTATAAATTACATTGTTGTGTGTAAACATATTCTTTGTTTTCATTCTTTGTTATATATATGGATTTTTCCTTTAGACCGTAATATACAATTTTTGTATCCACTGTATCCTTTGTCAAAAAAATCTGTTGTTTATTTCTGATTACATTAACCGTTGATTAGAAGCTTTTGTTACAAAGGTACATTAAATAAACAGTTTTCAATGTATATCTTGTTTATAAATAAATCTCTGTTATCTTTACGTTTTTACGAGTAAAATGCACTAAATTTGTACATTTTTTGACCCTGGAATATTACAAAAAATAAGGTTAAATTAAAAATAGGCTAAAAAAATAGTCAGCTTATACGAAGCGAATTCTCTTATAAAAATATTTTGCACATTTTTAAGTAGGGTAAATATTTTAAAATGTTACGAATCAATTTGTGTAAATAAGTTATCGGAAAATGTTAGACTTAGAATGGCAATTGACGGGAAAAATAGAGAAATTTTCTTGCCTAACTAATCAAAAAGAGTCTAGTCTGATATGCATTCTTGACCACAAAACTCAACGTATAAGAAAAAATGGTATTTTGATTCTACGAAAAGTTTTTTCTTATTAACAAACAAAAATTTTTATATAATTACATATAGAAATTTTGCACCGTAAAAGATTCCTTATGTTTTTCAAATGCATTAATACGTCACCACTGTATATAGTCTTGCAAAAGACTTTACACGTTTTTTCTTTACGCAGAGTACTATTTTAAATATTTTTAGTGAAAAAGATATTTTATAAGTATAATAAAAAACGAAAAAAGTATTAAAGATACTTATTAGTATATCAACACAGGCTAGAAAAGCAATATTGCAACTGCAATTGCTGGTTTGTTATTTTTATCTTTTTTTTAACGAAGTTGTTTTCTTCGTTTTTCACTTTTTTTATTTTTTACTAGAATTGTTAACCTAACAATGGCAACCAAACCAAAAAACTAAAACAAAAAAAACAAAAAGCGTAGCGATGTAGTTAGAAATAATATCAAAGACTCTGGCCGATATATTATTTTTTGTTCTTGCAATAAGGTTATATGATCAGATGAGAAGATCATGGACTTAAAATTATCTTACGACAAAAAAAATGTAAATATGAAAAATGCATGATATTGACATGCAAAAAGAATTAAAAGTAAAGATAAAGTAAAGATAAAGTAAAGTAAGATTCATTGCTTGATTTAACTTTAAAAAAATAAAATTTGCACAACTTATACTACGACTAACAATAGCAGCAAATCGCTCAATTTTCTACTAGTTCTTACACATAAAACAATCTCTGCAGTTTATATGGGCATGCAAAAGTCGGTTTAAGTATATAGGATAATTATTAAATTTTTTTTACAATAAACAGAAGAGGCATTGACGTAAAATTTTATGAAAAAAAAATATTGAATGTACGGGACAAACATAGCTTATATATCTATGTTATACAAATGTTTTTTTCAGTAAACAGATAATCCCGAGAAACTTAGGGCGTGTCTGAAATAGAAACCAGATCCCTTATTCTTAGAGAATACGTTCTTTTATAAGAAACGGGGTTCTTCTTTTATGCCTAAAAAACGCATGTTAATGAGAAACGATTGCTGACATGTGATTAACAAGAGTATAATTTATAGCTTATTGGAGAAAAATGATATTTTAATAAAACGGTTACTTGTAGAATCAGTTTCTTTTAGAAAAATTACACGGCCTTAGTTTTACAGATGTGATATTACCTTCAATATGCAATGCAAAAATCGATATATACACATATTGCCAAGATACTTTAAGCTGTAAATGTAGATTTTTTATTATGCTTTTTTATTCCTCGCCTTATATGGTGCAGTTGCTAAAATATACAATATAATAAAAACGTGTCTTAATAACAAAAAGATAAAATTTTGTACAACTTATACAAAATTTATTATTTATTTCTCCTAAAAAAACCTATAATGTGATTTTTATTTTTTGGAAGCAGAAAGTTAATTCATGTGGTACACATAAATTATTATTTTTTTTTATACAAATTTTTTTTTTACTGTTTAACGTGATTTGTAAAATTAAAGCTAAAAAATAGAAAAAACTATTATTTTAGCATTTATTCAATGTTTTAAAATAAAATAATAAAATTTTTTATCTAACAATTAAAGCCTTACAATGGAAAATTAACAGAAATCAGCAAAAAAATTGCATGTAGTTTTTATTTTCAGATACTTAATTTTTACTAATAATATTCAACTTACATTTTCGAGTGTATAACAGCAAAAAGCAACGGTAGTTTTTTTTGTACTTGCAATCTTAAGTCGCCTCTATTGACAACTGTTATTTCAGGAGTTGCATTAATCATATAAAAAGGGTATAAAATTTGCCAAGTCCAAAACTACAAAAACCACCAAAACAACTATAAAAATCCTAGAACTTGTTGTCAGTAAAATAAACTATATGATTCACAATCTTTTTGTTTCTTTGCGCAGTTTGCATGATATTTCACAGTCATTATTATAACAGATTTACAACATTACAGTAAAAAAAAAAAGAATTAGTAACAAGAACATAAAAAATATTATCGTAAATTTATTTATTATTGTTAAACATAAAACAATTAATGTTTTTTGTTTTTACTTTGTAATTTTATGCCTTCAATAATTCAATCAATAGTTATTTTAGAATTATACGTTGCGTCGACGTTTCAGGGAACATCAAACGGCACGAAAATAACTCATTGCATTTTAATTCTTTTAGGTCGGGCTCTTATTCTGGTTTGTTTCTCCATACAGTTTTTTGGAATATTCACAGAAAATGCAAACCCTTTGCAAAAAAAAAGCAAATAACTTCCCAGAAATACAATTTGCAAAAAAAAAAAAACAAAAAACATTAAGAAACACAAGAAAAAAAATTTTAAAAAATTTAACTATAGCTCTTTCTTATTTTTTTATGATGTGTTACATACCGTCAACTTCTTGTTTTAGTTCTATTTATACATACAGATGTAGCCGACTCTTCTGTTGTGTTATGCAAAGTGTTTTTGTATATAGTATACAGATATATAGGATGATTTGATAAATCTGCCGTAATTGAATTCATATATCTGACAAACGAAAAGGCTTTTCATGTAAAATTCTGTAAAACTGTTGTTATTTATAAATATTATTGTGTAGCATTTTATAATAGACTTTTTTCTTAGGTTATTTATAGACATATTTTCTTTTTTGTTTTGTTGGATTGTTTATCTAGACAAAAAAAGCTAGAAAACCTTGCATTAAAAACGAAAAAATTACGCGCGCATTTCTTTCAAAAAACATGAACGATGTTTAACAAGAGTAAAGTATGCTCAAAATACAAGTCAAATAAAAAGCGCATATTTATTATACGCTGCTATACGTAAAAATTGACATTTTTTTGACCCATATAAATCAATCATGATTTTAAGTGACATCCATGTATACAAAAAAGCAACCACTTTCTTTTTCACTGAATTATCTGATAAAAAAATGCGAATAGTATTACATTTTCGCTTATTAGTAGAAAACTTGACATAGCAAAAAAGCGCACTTTACAAATGTTTAAGATATATATGAAAACTTCTTGCTCATTAATATTGTATAAATTATCCATTTATCGGGTAAAAGAAAACATATGTAGTTATTGCTTTGTAGTATATATTAATTTTGTGATTGTAGCATGACAGATTTTTTTGCTATAGGGTTTGTATCTTTTTAAATATATTCAGCACATCTATTTGTACTAAACAGTCGTTTTTAAGATATGGAATTACAAACACGAATTAATTTTTTTTTATAGCCCCAATTATAGGAAAAATTAAAAAATGACTTGAAAAAAATATTTTTTGTCCAATTGAGCACATAAATTCTACTCATGTTTAAAATATATATTGATACAACAACATGCTTTTACAGGTGTATTTTCACGCTTTAGATCTTGCGCTAGTCCAAACTTTAACGTATATATTAACACACATTTGCTATACATAAATTTACGTAAACGGTAAAAACGGTTTATTGTATTGGTAATTTATCTACAAAAAATATTTATAAAGTTATTTTTTTATCTCACGTAAAAAAACTTTTTATTTCTACTAATAGATAAAAATGATGATGAGCGTATATAACCATAATTGTTTTCTTTTTTTGCTAAAACAACATTGACGATACGCATATAATACAAGATTGCCTACACACATTATACGATATGTAGTGTTAACGTGTCGTTTTTAATTTTTCAAATCATAACGCATTTTTCAGGCTGAATAGTATAAAAAACAGTATATACTATAGTTGTTTTTAAAAAATGTACATTTTTTATAATGCGTATTATAAATATTAAAGTTTCTAACAAATCAAAGTTTTTTTATAGTTTTATTCTTTACAAAATTGCAATTATATGCCCTTTAATTTTGTATTATTACGTAAATTTCTTTTTTTCTATACACAATTGAGTTCTTATGTTTAATACAATGTATAATAGATTTCCATGTGTATTAATACAAATTAACCACATGTAACAATCTTTTAAATGCTACATATCTGTATATTTGACATTTTAGACTTAAATCTAAAGCTCAAAGCTTACAATATTTTTTTATGTTGAAGAATTGCCAAATACTATCTTGATTACACCGAACGAAATAATGCTAAGGGTAAGATTTACATTATATGCCCTTAAGATTCTTTTTTTTTAGCAAGAACCAAAGACAAAATTCATAATTTAAAAGCGATACAACTCATGAACGTATGCCAGTTTTGGATGACGCGGTGTTGCGATTAGTTTTCCTGCCAAAACGCATATGAAAGTTACTATTTATTTACAAACTTATTCTTTATATACCTAACAAACAATCTAGTCTGTATTTACCTATATTAAAATCTCATTTTTCTAAATATGTATATTATTCTAGATTCTTAATTACTTAGTCATTTTACTTTTTTTAGACCAATTCAAATAACGCAAAAAGTGTAGAATCGTCACACCTACAATTTCCGCATAAATTTGAGTTATAAAGAAGAATGGCACGTATTCTTACGTGCTATTTTACAGGGGGCGAGACGATAACAATTGATCTCCGTATCCAACAGCCAGTATAGTGTCTCATCTATGTTTATTATAAAAATGTGTTATTCTAAATTATAGATTGGCTTTGTGTAGTTACTAACGTACAATATTAAAATAAGTTAATCCAGTTTCAGTTCTGCAATAAATATAATAGTTCTCTGACATTATAGATACTACAATTTTTGTTCACTAAACATTATGAATTCTAATGGGTGCATACACAAGCGGATACAGCTCTTTATGTATAAAAGGAGTTATGTAAAGACCCGACTGAATATACTTGGTTCTCAGCTGTGCAGGTAAACTTGTTATAGTATTATATTTTTTTTTGATCATAAAGGGATAGTAAAAGCGATTTAATTTTTCTCATAGCACAGAAAAAAAATATTAAATGCACCTATTTCGTAAAGCATGATTGCTACAAAATTAAATATTAAAACGTATCTATTGTTTAGTTCTACCTTTTCGTAACAGTTAGAATGATTACGACTTTACTTGTGAGGCTGTTTTATTCATACATTATAAATTTTCGCTTAAAAAAGTTATACTATATTTTAATTGTTTTATCCAATATTTTCATTATAAACGTAAATTATATTTCTCTTTTACTAACTGAAAAATTACAATAAGAAAGCGCAAAAAAAAAGTTATATATACAATTAGAAATTAAATATAGTTATTTAGAAATCTTAAAAGCTTTAATTTACACCTATATGCTCTTTGAATGTATTCCATTAATTGTGTCTAGTTTGAATTGTCCTGCATTGCTTACTACCACGGCATTTACTTGTTCTTTATTTGCAACTAAGCCCTTTATACAAAAACTTTAAATCGCGAATTACGGTAATGATAAAAAAAATACTGTTGGAGTCTCAGACTGCATATTTCTTTAACCCACACGAAGATAATACCTATCATATAGTTATGTTTAGATATATTAATCAATTGGGTGATTAATATCCTTAAAAGGAAATTACTTTTAAATAAAGAGATTATTTAAAATTTCTTTTTGTTCTTTTCTGTATGCATAACAACAGTTACTTGTTAATAATATTGACTTGGTTTTCTCTGTACCCTCCTTTTTACTTATGATGCAAAAATTTCTTATTAAAATCTCTTCTTTTGTTACCCATAGCAATGTTGTTTATTTCGTGTTCTTTGACCGTTTGTTTTATCTAATTGTAAAAATCTAGTTTTTTTTCGATCATTGATTTGATCGACAGATCGTCTTTTTATTTTAGTTTATAATTCAATTTACACGTAAATTCTACAAACTTGTAAGGGGTTTTATTGCGTTCTGGTGCAATGGTCAATACCTTGTTGATAATCGTTACGCTTTGTATCGCATTGGTTTTACAATATATTTTTTAAATAATTTAAAAACACATCGTCGTTGTTTGCCATACTCATATTATTTTATAAAAGTTTTTTTTGTTTAAATTTTATTTTTCCACATTTTTTCTTTTTATTATACTTTAAATTATCACCAACGATTTGTTATATAAAAAAACTAAAGTCAACATTTTTATCAGCCGACACTTTGTCGTTTTTCCATGACCGTAGAAGCGTATATCTTTTAGTATGACTAATAAGCGTCCTTTAACCTGTTCTACTCTTACATAATTTTAAATTTTTGCAAAACTAGGAGCAGATCATTGTACTACTTTTTCAATGCATTCGTTGGCCAAAAAATCACAATATGCACGAAAATTTAGATTATAAAGCTTTAAGCGTACAAAGGGCTTGCTTTTTTGCCAAATAAATATTTGTCAATGAACATCATAAAATGTGATTAGTAGAGCCGGTTTTTTGATCGGCAAAATCGATATTTTAGCATCAAAAAATCGGCACAAAAATTGGCAAAAAAATCGGCAAAAAAATCGGCAAAAGAATCGGCAAAAGAATAATAATTGTTAATGTTTCTGCAATGAAAATTTGTGCTATTTGGCGTATTTTTAAAAAAAAAAAATGTTTACCGCACCATTCTTAGATAAAATAACAGTTATTGTGACCTAAAAATGTTACTTAAAACAAATAAACTTCATGATCAATATTTGCCGCCAAATGTAAAAAAAGCGTCACTATCACGTTTATAATATTACGCGATGCTTTCCTATATAAAAAGGACAGATTTTTATTTTAAATATATTTTTGTTATTTACTGATTCATCGGGTTTAGATTATAAAACTCAATGTTGTGTATCATCTATTCGAGTCTTTTAAACAAGTGGAAACTTTTACTTGTTTGAAAGCATCTTTTTTTGTACTTTGTATGTGCCGTTTAGACATGAATGCAAGAAATGACTGTTTTTTAAGATTTTTCTTATTTATAAAAGAAATAAATACAAGAAATATAACAACTGAACTATTTCCACTTTTTTTTTTGAGTAGTTGGT
>JAQFYM010007196.1:0-10683 GCA_034694785.1 Agrenia bidenticulata
AGTATTGATACGATACCATAACAAGTAAAAGATATACTTTTATTTTAAAAAATTTTCGATTTATTGCTTACATAGTTTGAGTGCAGTACTATTTCATAATTTAGCAACATAGACAGGGCAATCAAAAAAATGCAAGAAACATTTTTTATCACAAAGATTATATAAGTAAAAATTTAACGTAAATAGTAAATGGCTGTTTAAATAACTTTAAAAAACACTTTTTTATGTAAGTAAAATGCTTAAATAGTTGTAAGCATTTTAGAAGCGTCAATCCAATAATTAAATTTTGGTTTTGATTGAATTTTTATACTTTCATTACTATTTTATTTGTAGTTTATTGCGTTACAATATAAAATGAATTTTTGTAAAAAAAGAACAAAACATAAAAAATATCTTTCAGTAAAAGTTGTATTTTTTTCATAGCGAAATATAACGTCTTATGTTATGTTTGTAAGTAAAAAAAGTTCTTATATTGTTTATTACATGTAAATATCTAATCCAGCATGAACAATGACACACATTCTGCTATATTACTTTTATCACAGAAACCATTGTTTTAACAAACCAAGTACAATGAAGTTTTGAACTTATTATCAGCATATCTTCCCAACAGGACATTTGCAGTCATATCACAGCATAATTCTACATGACAGAATAAGTGATATATAGATAATCATTTTACAGCCAGGCATCTCACTTGATATATCACCGCATTCTGAATGCTTAGAACTTACTTATATAGTCTGTGACATTAAAGTATTAGTGACTGTTATGTCATTGATTTATAGGGGGAATTAAAATTTAAGATAAAGAGGACATCAGAAGTCACGTAAAAAAGTATTTTGTGACACTCAGGACTTAAAATCCAAATTGATTTTACGTAGTAAGTATATTTTTAACCTTTTCAGCTATTTGGCGCTTTGTTGTTACGTACCCTATAAATATTTAAAAAAAACACAAACTTAAAAGGACTTAAATTACAATATATTTTTGTCTAAAACATAGTAAAATGAAATATTATTTGCCTATAATAACTTAGTAGTGCTGAACTTATGCAAATATATGCATAGAATATTTTTATTGATTTTTATTTATTTTCGATCTCTTATCATTTCTCTAATTTTTTTTTTTTTCACCTTGTTATTCAATTCATAATAAAGACTTACTTTCTTCCGTCGTGTCTTTCTAATTCATCTTATAAAAAATATTTCATTACTCAATTATTATTCCAAAATTTTTCCTCCTTTTATATTTTAAATATTCATCATGTCAATCTATTTATGGTTCCTGTAATGAAATCGTTTTTTCATGTTCATTATTACCTTTCTATGCAATAACAAACAAGTAACTGATTATAAAAACAATCTATCGTAAGTTTTTAGACCTAAATCCAGCATATTTATCTTTTTACTCGTAGTAACATCTCCTTTTCTTTTTTTTGCCTTTCAGCTATATTCTTTATGAGTCAGACTTTATCAAGGCGAAATCACATATATGTGATTTTGCGCCTTCAGAAGTATGCAAAAAAAATCACATACATGTGATGTTGCGCATTCAGGGGTGAAAAAATAAATAAAATATATGTGTTTTTGCGCCTTTAGAAGTTAAAAAAACAAATCGCATATATGTGATGTTGAGGCTGAAAGAGTTAATATAAATAGAAAATTGGGATGGCGTTTTTTTATTAATATTTACATTGTATTATGACATTTCCGAAGCTATTTTTTACTTTAATATGGCATAAGTTATAATTTTATTATATACGACGATAATATTATGGTAAATTGTTACTATATAAACAATAAAAAATAGATTTTATATATATAAAGCAAGCTATGAAATACAGAAAACACATCATAATTTGGCCCTTCCCATTTTTTTTTCCGCCTTTTCTCTTCTAATAATATGTATTTTTTTGTAATTAATAGAGTAAAAAAACCGTTAATCACAAAACAAACCTAGAAAAAATAATACAGTTAACTTGCGCGTGGATGATGCTCTAGTTAATCTTATTAACTTAGATAAACGTGTTTTATATACTCAATGAGTTCTAGCCAGTGCATTTAAAGGATTTCTGAAATTTTGCAATTTATATATGTAAATTATGAAAAAGTGAACATTTTTTTATATTTTTGCACATACATTGTTACAAAAAAAATTATGACGTGCTTTCCAAGTAATATACCCAGCGATTTACAATTCATGAAAACATTTTTCTGGCTATAAAAGTTGCACCTTATATACAAAAAACTATTTATTAACACATATTTTGCGACTAAATATAAAATATAAAAATATAAGTTTATTCTAAGTGTAATAATTTCTTTATATAAAATTAAAAAATGACGACAAATTACACATGAGCTATTTATATGACATATATAATACAAAAAATTATTTAAAATATATTTTTTCTGTATATTTTAGCGGATTATACTTTTCTAAAAACATTTCCTGATACACTTTTTACCATGCATATAGTAATATATGCAGACAATCTAATCTATACTATTATCACACATATATAACTTTAGTTAACGTATAATATTTGCTTGAATTATAACCCTTTCCGTAATTCTTCTGCAAAAAATTTGCGTACAATGTTTTCAGTATCAATTGTTTTCTATTTCATCATTCTTACTATACAATATCGATAATTAATTTGCTTTGTTATGAGACATTGTGCTTCGAGTATAATTTTTTATACGCTTTAAAGCGTTCAATGTCTTCCTTTAATTGCATTAGAAATCGGCAATGTCTGTAATATTTTCATAAGGGTGTAAATGGCAAAAAAATACAGTTTTCATCGCAATTTATTTGCAATAAATACTATTTAAATTTATCACCTGCTCCGGCAAACAACACATATAAGCCAGAATGTATAATTTCTGATTCCTAACACGTACTGTTTATATTATCTTTTGAAGTTGCTACAATTTCATCTTAAAAGACATTTTTCACATTATCATTCTTATAACTATTCATATCAACTGCAAATTTAAAAGGGGAAATAATTCGTATAAAGGCAAACCTTCTTAAACCTAATTCTAAGATTACACAATGCAAAATTAAATCTTAATTTTTTTTTTAAATTATTAGATAGCAGTGGTTTCTTGTTTTTCTAATTTTCTTTTTGATTTACGAGTACTCTTTGGGTCTTATCCGGCTTGTTCATTTAAATCTTGACTTATATTTATTATGCAGCTATACAAACTCAACAGTTTGTGTCTTTACATCAGCACAGTATAGTTTCAAAGAGATGGTAAAACAATTAAATTTGCTTATGATGCATTTCATCGTTTGTAAAGTCTTTCTGACAGCTTTTATTTGGGATAAACTATCATCTCATAGGATTGTTAGTACAATATCATATTACTATCGTATAATTTTTTATACGTTTTTGCGCATCCGATCGTGTTGTAGGTTTTTCATCTTTTGAGTCAGTAAAATACTTTACAGCGTTTTAAATTTGTATGTATCCATTTGCGTAAGCGACAAAGGGCATCCGATCTAGACTCCATCTTGTCAAGAAAATCCCTATAATGTTATCTTGGTGTTTCTAGTTCTGTAATATAGTTTTAAAATATTTAATCTAAATGTACTTATTGAAAAAAATATAAATAGCCTTGTAATAGAATTAAAATATATTGTAGCATAATACAGGATTCAGCAGCACTAATACAAACAAGATTTAGAATGTGAGCAAAACAGGGTATATATATTGCAGCAAGTGCTACCTTTTAAAAAAGCGCCTGCAATACTTTATATTTTCCTGCCATGTAGCAGCATTTGCATATTTTCGTCCCATGCGCTTTTTAATATAATTCAATTTTCAGTTAGAAATTTTGTCACTATATTTTAAAGAATAAAAATCATCGTGCACATTTATTGTAATAAATCCTACAAAGCGCTCAAGAATAACATTATCCTGTGATAAATAACAAATACAAAATGTGAGCTGGTCGCAGTGGGAAACATCTGAGGTTCGATCAAGAATTATATAAAAATAGTGAAAAAATTGTTTAATTTTCATTTTTATATTTGTAGATATCTTGTTGCCAATTGTACTTATGAATGCATCACACACATGATGGGATAAATAGTTAGGTGTTTCTGTTGCCACAGTATTGATATTTTTGTATATGTTCTTTATGTACGTCTTCACACTCACTTAAAAATTCCAAAGCTGACAAATAATTGTTTTTTTTTTCGTTCTGATGATATATTCTCTCACTGCCCTCCATACGCTTTACCTAATTTACCTAGAAAAATGATGGAACTGACTACTCAGCGATAAATTTTGTTTAGAAACATAAGTTTGTCTTCTCTGAAGCTTTCAATATTGATTCAGAAGTTTTATTTTGGCGCTGCAAACAAAATAGCAAACCACAATGTCTATTATTATACGAATTAAGTGTCAAGATATTTTTTCGTATACTTTTTTCCAATTTGTAGATTTTGTGATGCAATTATTCATATCTGCATTATACATTTTGCATATAAAACAATTTAGAGAGTTTATCGTTGCAGATAATACAAGCCACAAACGCGTTTCTCCAGTACCATCTTGATTTTACCTATTAAAAATTATATGTGATAAGGTTCTAAGCATTTATTTTTCACCAACAAACATTTTTCTTGTAGAATGTATCAAATCGCCAAAGTTACAAGGAATATTAGTAAGTAAAAAATCTTGTGAGATATTGCACATCGTTAATGGCCATTTTGATATATCAATGCCTACTATTCTAGGCACCAAGTTAAATACATCACACTGATAGTTTCAGCATAAAATTGAGTTCTCAACGTTGTCTCTTCAAACCTTTCTTTTATATTCTCGGTTAGCCCTTTTTAGTTTATCTTTGTTGATTTTTGTATATTAGGTATATGAATATCTATATTGGTAGCAGATATAAGTGATTCTATGACATACACGTGTGCTATAATGTTTTAATGTGCGATATTGATACTTTCCACTTCATTAATTGCTGCTTTTGGAGTTGAAAAGCCAAAAGTTTTTTATGATTCCTGCTGTTTGTAAGAAATAATATTGGCTTGTTGTTGCTCTTTTGCTTTTGTGCACCTGATTTATGTTTTTTATGTTCCATTAAAAAAGCATAACTATAATACAATATAAAAAGAAAGACAAAGACAAAGACAAGTAACCATAAAATGCAATTTCAAATCTACAATGTATACAATAAGGCCGGTACAAACGTATAGCAGTCAAAAACATTACTCAAATTAGAAGCTACTTAGTTTTTTCAATTTTTTTTTTTTTTTATCGTTTATAAAAATGGTTTGCAATAATTCATCCGCGTTGTTTGCAATTGAAAAGAATATACATGCTTCGGATCTTTTAGAACAATGTTTGCATACTTTCTTAGATTATAACGTTTGTTAGGTTTTATTTTATATATAAATAAACGGTATATTTTTTTCAGTAGCGTATCCAGGGAAATTTATGTAATTTTTAACCACCCACCCCCAGTCAAAAAATTTTGCGTTTCAATCTACAGGTAGTGGTTAAATTGTTGAAGAAACATGGGCCTGAAACAACAATATATGAATTTTTTAGAATTCTTTAACATTGTTTTTGTCAAAAAAACAATTTTTTATAATCAAGTTGTATGCCTGGACCTGAGCTTTACCCTCCTTGGCTTTTTCCTGATGAAAGGAACTAACTAAGCCGCTGACCTTCTTTATTGATAAAAATATGCCGATTTAACTGTAATTTTTTTCAGGTAAAAATGTTTTAATTTTAAATTTTTGCATCAGATTACAAATGGTGTTCATCAAAATAAGTGGCATTTGTTTCCGATGATTCGTTTTGTTAGTTTTTTGTATTTTTTTGGGCGTATTAATAAGTTAAGAAAAAAAATATGTGTTTTATTAAGAAAGAAAACTTTTACTTACTGATATACGTTTTTAAAAAAAAACACGTAAATTTACTTTCAACACACATTCTTTACATTTTCCATATTCGAACCTATTCTGAATTTTTACTTCTCTATAAACATTCTTTTAAAAAAATATTTTTTGTTTTTACCGTAGTAGCTAATTTTTAGTAAAAAAAACATGCTATAAAAATCTGTTAACACCATCGCGCCAATAAAGATTTCTTGTAGGCAAAAAACCTCTATAAAATACGTTATGATGCTTAAAGAACAATCTATGGCAGCGATACATAGAACTTGTCGAGATACGCAGTTTGCGATGTTCAACTTTGTTTAAGTTTAATTTTGACGCATAAAATATAGGGTCTGAATTAGCATGTTTTTGGAACAATGATAAGATATGCGTTATCTGAAACAGATTTTTTGATTTTTGAAACAATCGAAACGTACAAAAAAAAGCAAAAACAAATTAATAGTTACTAATACTATTTAAGCAATCTAACAATGCTTTCGGCAAACAGCCAGCCTCAACCAACAGTATGGATTGAATTTTTTAAACCAGTATTGTAAACTTCATGGTGTTTTTTTTTTGGCAAAAAAAATGTCCGTCTGCATTGTTTACTACAAAAGATGCATATAAAATTGTCATTAAACTATTATTTTAGTCAATAAAAAAAAAGTATAAACGATAATTGTAATTTTCTACTTGTTATCTGATTATAAATTTTTTTTTGATTATACAATACTGCAGAAAAAAAATAGTTTTGCAAATATGTCTGTAAATTATACAGGTGATTATATTGACATATCAACAGAACAATACTTAAACTTATTTTATCTAAGTAGTAAAAAAACTTGTTAACCTTTTTATAACATGATAACAAGATTTAAAATAGTAAATGACATACATTTGTTTTTGTAATGTAACAATTGCGTTCATTCTTCTCATTATTCGTTTTGCGAATTCGGAAAGAAAAATTGTACTAGTTTATAAATTTTTTTGTAAATTTGTGTTTTTAAAATAAATGTAACACACATTGCACGTTTTTTGTTATTTGGACATATTTAGTATAACAAGAACTTCAGGAACATACCGGTCACAATTATAAAAAGGGTTGTTACCTTTCTTCTAACTTTTTTGTCAAAAGTACACTTAAAAGTATTAGCAACATTATGTTAAAACCTTCTTTATAAAGTAATACCAATATAATATAATAACTGTAAAAAACATCTAGTAGACAGTTTTTTGCGTCTAGATCAACATAAGCCCACCTTTAAACGGTCAACATTGTTTTAAAACAAAATAAGTATAAAAACACAAATGTGCCACGTACGACGGTTTTAGGTATAACTTTGATCTCAAAACCAACAGTTAAATACGCCTAGTTAACATACGGTTTTTGTCTTGATTGTAATCTGGCATCTTTAATAAACATGCCATAAATCAAATATATGCATGAATTTATAGCTTTTTTTTTAACCACAAAAAGACAACAAATACAAATTTTTTTTCTATGTATTTTTGTAACAATAAAGTTTATAGTGGGCCTTTTCTGACGGAACCCATGGCAAAACCGCTTATTGCGTACCATCTTATGATCTGCTACTGCATGGGAGTGTTAATTTTTGTTATTTATAACCCGTTTAGAGCTTTTTTTGTAAGATGTGTATAAGGGCCTCGTATTAAATACGGCAACGACCCGATACAAACGACTAGAGTTTTTTATTCTATAAAAGCAAACAGAAGCAGTATATTAGACTGTAAACATAATTATTTTTTTTTTGCTACAAAATACACATGATCGATTCAATACTTTAAAACGTAAAAGTGTATGTACCTTTATAAAAATAGAATAACTTTTGAATAAATTTTTTAATGTTTTTTATATTGTACCTTCTAAGTTTTTTGTAACAATATATGTAAGCTATGTAAAATGTGCGTAAATTTATTGCCGTATAGCAATACAGTACATATCCAAAAAATAAAGTGCTTTTTCTAAGGGTAATTTCTTTAAAGTCTATTTTATGCGTATGGTTAAAAAGTTTTTTTGTGTGTAATGTTGGATAGGTACAATAACCTTTGTACTTTTGTAACAAAAAATGTCCATTAAAATATTGGGTACGTAATAATAATCGGTTTTGTATCAAACTGTATCATTTTTTGTACAGTAGTATATCGTGTATGCGTGGTTCCTAACTACTTTTTCTTGTAGTATGCAAAACACAATATAAAATCTAAAAGAAAATTCATAACACACAAAAGTGTCTAGGATTAATTTTTAATAAATGCGCGTTTACGAAATTATTGTGCTGGTTAAATGATATAATGTTTTTTAATTACACTGTTGTATAAATATGAAAACATTGTATTTTTTCACTGAAAAGTATAGAAAAAAATCTGTAAGATTTATGTAAAAAAAGAAAAAATGTCGAGTTGTCGATGCAATTAGTTGCAAGTTCATCATATTAAGATAAACCCAACTATAAAATATCAATAGAAAAACGTTTAAAGTAACAAAAAAAGAACTGAAT
This sequence comes from Agrenia bidenticulata, assembly GCA_034694785.1. Lineage (NCBI taxonomy): Eukaryota > Metazoa > Arthropoda > Collembola > Entomobryomorpha > Isotomidae > Agrenia > Agrenia bidenticulata. The sequence continues at coordinate 8,430 of JAQFYM010007196.1, forward strand.
CTGCTACCAGAAAATATTAAGAATTGTGATATAAAAGATTTTTCTATGTTTGCTACAAACAGAACACAAAATTTGCTTACCTTAACTATGTATATAAGTAGAAAGTTGTTTTTCCTAATGTACGTATTTTTGTCTTCCGCAATTAACACAGCTTTTTTGACTTTTTTTCAAAATATGTAATTTGAATTTTTTGTTATATTTTTTTTTATATAAAATATTAAAGGTTATAACTTATATACGTTTTTTTTTTGTTTTCTGTAGCCAAATTGTCTTTAAAAGCTTATCAGTTCATACAAACAGCAATTAAAATAATAGTAAACTTGCAATAAAAATGTCGGATAAAAATACGCTATATATATGAACATACGTTTTTCTGTATAATGAATCTAAACGCGTTAGAACTTAACTGTAAATAACCAGTCAAACTGTGTTTAGACACATTATTTGGTATAAAACACAGTAAAGAGTAGCTCTGCGGTTATACCATAATTTTTAAAACACTAAAAACTCGTACATAATATATACTTGTTATTTTTACAGGGTATTTAATCATAACTATTAAATATGGTTAATTCTACATACCGTACAAAAATATTTTTTTGTATGCGACGTTGTTTTTACAAAAACAGTCTCTCCTTAAAAAGCATTTTTCTACAAAGAACTAAAACAATATAATGTAAATACACGATCTTCCTGGAATATTTATTATGTGTATTCGATTCAAAAAAAAAAAATAATAATAATGCAAACATGACATGGAAAAAAAAATATACCGTTCTATTACTTTTTTTGCGTATTAATTTTGTAATTTAGAAATTTTTAGTGTACACAAACGTGGTCGCCACAGTATCTACTAACCGCATATTTAATTTATTTTACGTAAGGGAATGTATAGTCAAAAAACGAACTATTACGTGTTATAAACATGAAGCTATCTAAAAAAAAATAATAAATTAGTATTAAACAAGTCATTTTTGCAAAAGAGGGTCAAAAGTAAAATTTGAAAAAAGGTTTTAATTAAAAAATAGGGCAAAGAAAAATAAAACGGACAGACATACGTTTAGCTTAAAATTGATATTGCCAAAAATACACGCAAATTGTAGGTCTTTTTCCATCTTGGCCATAATAGTAATTATTATATATTCAAGAAAATATTTCAAATAAATTACGATTTTTTGCGGTAAATTGCATAAAAAAACGCAATTTGTCAATACAAAACCTTTTTTTTTAGTTTTTATATTTGTAAAAAATAGTTTTTATATACATAAAAGAGAAAAACTAGTATGATGACATTATAAAAAAAAGTATGTGTGTACACAATTACATCAAAAATGTCAAAACTAATCTGATTAATGTATAAACGAATGTCAGACTGTGCATTGCTCTCATTTTTTTGCAAAGGTTAACAATTCACTTTTCAACCTCTTTTTATCTCTTGCGGCTTTCTTTTTTTAAAAAGCTTTGCACTCTCACAATTTATGATCGATTCAATATACAAAAGCATTTTTTTAATTTTCTCAGGGGACATATAGGGGTATAAATCATAAGAGCAAAAACTATAACAACATATTTTTCAGCCATAATGGTCATATAATTTACGGTCATATATAAAAACAAATTATTTTTTTTGTAGTTGTAACAAAAACTTGTAAACCGTACTTATCCTGGATACACCGATTATATACACGCACATTTTTAAACATAAAGTTACCTTATAAGTTTTTTTTGCAAAAGTTAAAACCCTTTTATTTTTTGAAAAGCAACTATGGACAGAAAAAAATAGATTGAATTATATTGATCGTCTAAGTTTTGGTTAAAAAAATATATATAAATAATTATAAATTTTTTTGCGTTTTTATTATTTGAAATATCATATATAAAATATTTTTTTTTTTTTTTGTAAAACCAATTTATTTTTCCATACTTTTTATACAAGAATATATTATATATGTAAAATTTTGTGCATTAGTAAATTCAAACGCAGCAAGAGAAGCTTTGAGAGGGCTGGATGAAAGATATTTTAATGTTTACACATTTTCTTGAAACTGAAAGAAACAATTTTTTTAAATACACATTTATACATTTAAGCTCTTTTTATTAAATTTGATTAACCCAGTAGATAGAAAACGCTTGTTGGTGTTTGCCAGTCTTTTTTATTTGGCGGCTAATAAAAAATCCAATGTAAATTTGCTTCTGATGCACTTTTATCTATCTATACACTTGATTTGCACTATCAAAAGTTTTTTAATGTATT
>JAQFYM010007197.1:0-10683 GCA_034694785.1 Agrenia bidenticulata
AATCATGGATTGTATTTATCTACAAGAATTATTAGTATGACGTAACTCTTAGAGACGTAATGACGGCAAATTCGTCAATAGTATAAATCAGAGGGTCCGGAGTATATATTGTTTATTACATTGTGAAATTTTTTCTCGAACAATAATATATTGTACAATAACAATAATTATGTTGACTTTTAGGTGTAATTTTTTTAAGGGGTGGTTTTTCCTGCTCTGATATGTAAGTTTGGCACTATTAAAAACACAAAAAAATGGTGTCCGATTTTTAAAGACACTGAATATTAAACGTAAATAAATGATTTCTGCAATCAAACATATTTTATAATAAAAAAAATTGTTTCAAATGTAAACTCAATCATTAAAAATCATTGGCAAAAAATAAAACATAAAAAAATGTTTTATATTTATACAGTTGAACATTTTTATGCAAAAGAACCTAAAAGTCAGCATACTTCATTCTAGATAAAAAGATATACTTACTTACGTAAAATTATACTTGCATTCACAAAAAATAATCTTTACCAATAAATTTTATATTCCCTAGATCAAATCATAAAAAACAATCGATTGCGGTCCGATAACAACTTTACTATATGTTAAAAGCTATATCTTGGTTCTATTTTTACTTACGAACAATTAATATGACAAATAAGGATAAACATAGGATGTATTTTTTGTATAAAGATTTTAAATGTAATAAATATTAGTTATATCGTTAAAGGTTTAATAATATACTGTTCCAATACAATAACTATATATTAAATAATAAAATATTTTGCTAAACCACTGGTATAGATTTCAAAAAAATAGTCAAAATCAATGAAACTTCGCAAAATAATTTTTTTTATCATTTTTTAATTTTTTGCTTTTTTCGAAAAAAAATGTCCAAATAAACGAACAACCACGATAAAAACTTGTAAATATGACGTATACTTTTTTTTTTTTTGTTTTGGTTTTACCCTGGCCTTTTAGTTTAACCCACGTTATAGCATTTGCTTCTAAAATTTTATGATTTTATCCATGACGGAAATTTCCGTCATTTTAGCAAAAAAACTTACTTTTTTTTTACGCCTCCAAAAGTAAAGGAATTTTCACCCTGTTCATATCATCGGGTAAAAACAATACCAATAGGGTTTACCGCAAAAATAAATGTATATAAGAAAAAATTTAAACTGTGTTTTTATGTTATATTATGACAAAAAGGATAGAATAATATCCATCGGGTTGTAAAAAGATATCATATAGGGAAAACAAATACATGCTCGTAATACTAATTCTCAAGTCTAAGAGTTCGTGAAGTTGCAAGTTGCAAGTTACTGTTACTTAAGTGACAGTAGTTACAGTAAGTTACCGTCCCCGAAGTACTATAAAATTAATTAAACGTTTGTTTGGCAAAATTTTATTTTGTGAAACTTTTTTTGAAAGTGTCTAAAAAAACCCTTCCTTTTAAATTTGTTAATTTTTATACTTATTTATTTTAAGATTTATTCCTTATATTACAAAGGGAAAAACTCATTATATTCATATCGACAAAAAATATGAATACACTTTAACATCGTTAAATTCTATGGCACAAGTAAAGCATATTTTCCCGTTATACAGTACATACTAGGGTATCATGTGCGAGTTGCATCATTTAAGTGGAATTAACATTTTATAACAATCTGTTATAGTTTTATATAGGGAAATATACGGCTGATAACCATAAAACTTTGAATAATTGTTTTTTTTGAAGTTTTCAGCTTAGATCCGATAATAGAACAATTTAAAAAAGATATGGGTCGCATTTTAAATATTAGTAACATGAAACATGAATTCTCTGTTTTTGAAAAAAAAAATTATTATAAAATAATTTATATTGGAATGTTACGAAGTATTTCATAACTTTTTTTCTGCTTCTTACTTCTTAAATCAGGCAATCCTATAATAAAATCACGATTTTTTTACGCCATAAAAGTGATCAAAAATTACAAAAACCCGCCACTATTGCTTTCTGATTTTTTCTAAACAACGTAAAAATGATGTGAAAATAAAATTACTAGAGTAGTTTTTTTCAATATAAAAATATATAGCTAGAATATACTAAAAGTTATTTTACTTGATAGCTTAGAGTAACAATAAATATTACACAAACGTAAAAATGTAAAGTATGAAAATATATGGAATAAATTTATCCGCTAGAAAATTGAAATTTAAAACAAAGCGAACATAACGAATCGTGGTTTTTGTTCAGATAATTAAACAATTTGCCGTTGTAAATTTATGACCTCTGTTAAATATCACAACAAAAAAATAAAAAAACAGTATAAGTGATATGTTTTTTAACCCTTTAACAAGTTTTGAAACATATTTGTTTTATGTATTTTAGACCATGAAACATATATGTGTCAAATTAAATTTAATGCTTGACACATATATAAGCGTGAATGATATTTAAGTCTATATATTAAATAAACTTATCTTTATTTTTTTTAGTTCATCTGCGCAGTAAATTATGTTTTGTTTTCTATCTATAAAAAATATTTGAACTATTATAATAATTTTATACACAGCATATCTGCCGTATAAGAAAACATACTACAGCTACGCATTTTTATCTATAGTAAAAAAACCTTATTTTTACTCTACAGCTAAACTAAAAAAAACTATAGATATAAAAAAAATACAAAAAAACTAGAAATTAGCAAATTTTCTTAACATTTATATCAGTATGTTTTTATGCGGCAAATATACTGTAGAAAAAAAATCATACACGGCCTATGTGTCAAATTATATTGTCTATGACACATATATGTGCCAATCTAAATATAGTCGTGACACATATATGTTTTACGAGAAAAAATTACTTTCTACATATAAGTCATTTTCCAAATCAACTTTGACACATTTTTTTGCCTTGTCGAAATTTTATTTAAAAACTTTTTATAAGGTCTAGGTACACTAGAATTTAAGAATTTTTTTTCTTATAGATAACGTCATGAGAAAAAAATTTTCACATATATGTCTTGTCTTTTTACCAACTACGTGAGGTTATCAGAGATTAATTAAGTTTACATATTTTACATGGGTCATAAAATATGTACTTATATATTATGCATCGGGTAGAAACTACATTTCTAATGCCATGTTATGCGGATGAAAAAAAAACTGAGTAAAATATTTTATTCTTGCATTATGTCTTGGAAAATATTATTATTAAACCTTTAAAGGGATTAAATTAACATGTTAAAGAACATCATAATAGATGATAAATATTATGATTGAGAGCTATCGAATTATTTGATATATAACAACACACAGTTTTAAAGACAGGTCTTTGTAAAAACCAATTATTACCTCTATAATTCGGCCATAAAACTGAAGTCAAAAAAGATGGGAAAACTCTTACAATGATTCAGCATAATAGCAATTTTTAGTGAAATAAATGGATTTCGGTATTGGGCAAAAAAATATGAGTATATTTTTAAAAACTTACAAATATATATATTTGTTAATTTAAAATTATAAAAAGTGAAAAATAAAAGTAAAAGTAAAAATAATATTTTATTAATATTATATATGTATTTTATTATATAAAAAAAACATTTCTTTTTGTAAAAAATACAAATAAAATCTAAAACTAACTAATTTAGAGAAAATGTAACATATTTGTTTATTTATTGTGGCGCGCGCAGCGCGCCATCTTTGCTGCCTTTTAACAAATAATTGACTATTTTAAAAAACACATATATGACAAAAACACAGAAAGGTGTTATGTTTTCAGTATGTTAATATATTTTCTTGTGAATGCGATATTTTTTGTTTTAAACTTTTACTATAAACAACGCAAAAAAATCATATTTTTTTTGTCGTAAATATCTGCCAATAATTGTTATGTGTATTTTTTTATTGTTTTGCTTTATTGTGTTGCTTTTTTAAGCCGAATAAGGCGGGCTGGAAGCGAATAACGCGCTGCTCGCCACATTTATTATTCGCCACATAATATTTCATCGATGGGAGAACCCCACATTTTTGTTTCAAAAAATGGAAAAAAAGGGTTTTCTGACGTTTTGTCTCTGGATTTTACTGGTTTTGATTAGCAGAAAAAAATCCCTTTAATAAGCTACAAAAACTTAAATACACATTGAGAAAACAAATATATTAACATTGATTCGTTTGATATTGCGCTTTATAATTTTATCATTGCGTTTTTTGGTAAAATATAGAATCTCGCATTTTTATTTTACATTTAACTATAAATTTACCAAATTTTCGCTGTACAACAATCTTGTTGGGTCGTGTTAATTCTAGTAAACAAATGAAAAACACGTGATTTTTTTTTGCTGTGTTATCTACTGCTATTTTACGTGCAATATTTTTCTTTATATAGTATTTTTTTTGTTTTATTTTTTAAAAGCGTTCTAGAAATCACATGAGATTTTTATATACAAAAACGCGCATCTGTATCAATAAACATTAAAATTCACTATAATAAATTTACGTAAAACGATAATAAGATGTAGTCAAAAAATACAAAAAACTTAAAACTTTGTTTTTTTGTAAGTTTTACATGTGAAAACCAGAATTTTGATTATCTTAAGGTACTTACGATCGTCATATCTTTTTTTAAAGATTATGTTAAATACCAAAGGTTGGAATAAGGCGTGTTACCACGGGCAGCATTTCTTCTAGGTGGAAAAGACATGTTTGAAATAGTACTTATTTATTTAAAATTGTTATTTTTATATAGAGAAAAAATCTCATAGTGAAACCAATTATTTACATGTTTTAAATCTAATCATGAAACATTCTTTTTTCCATATCTTATCAATTTTGTTCCAAAATTGCTTCCTTTTTCAGTTATCCAATAAAACGCACGATAAGGCTGTAAAATGCGTTTTGACGGGTGCAAACTGTACATCTCGGCGAGATCTCTTTTAAGCACACCTCAGAATTGCTTATGAGCCCTTATGTGCACTCTAAACTGCATATACTAGATAATTCATCATTGGGGTGTATCTGAGGGTTGCCTAGCAACCCAACTCCAAACACTGTAATTTTATATTTAAAAACAAATAAGGAATATATTTTTAGACAGATATAATTCTAAAAAACCCTAAAGAAGAACTAGCCTTGGTTCAGGTTTACATAAAATACATTACACCCAGTCTTTAATACAAAGGGTTTTGCACCCTAAGCATTTTAAAGTCTGGATAATTATACTGGTTTTTAGCAAAACTAAATAATTATTGGCGCCCTTCATCTGTTTTATTTCTTTATGGTAAGGTATTTTAGGCATAGTTGACATATAACGTGTGACTAGATAAGTTGCATTTTTATGTTTGGATTATCCCTGATAGATTACTTTTTTCTCAAAACCGATATAATAACTATAAAAAATATATGGCTTGCAATTATTTTTTAAGATAAGATTATATAAGTTAATATTTATTTAAGTTACTTATAATTATTACATTTTACTTCTTCAGTTACTGACGAAATGATTTGCACGATTATAAATTGTCTATGAATACAATTCTCGCGTACATTAATATATGTAAGCCATATTTAGACGTAATCTGTATATTATCCGTGTGTTTCCGTCGTGGAAAAGTTAAAAAAAATGCATTATGTAACTCATTATTTCTAGAAATCTCAGTGTATAAAAATCTTGATTTCCAATGCAAAATATGGGGAACAAAAAGATGACTATCTGACTATCAAAATTGCCTCTTTACTTTTTGCAGTCATAAAACCACAAAACCTAAAGTCACATTTTTACAAAATTTGCTTATACTGTATTTACAGCTTTTTACTCGTTTTCTACTTGGTAGAAAACGTTTCACATAATAAACAATCATATATGACAAACATTAATTGCTATAAAAGAGAAATAACTGTGCAAACCTGAAAAACCTATTGTTTTGGTACACAATACAAGAATTTTCGTTTTAATTATAGGATGCTGGTAAAATGAGCCGTTCGTGTTAGGTTCAATTAGAATTGGTCTATTTAAATACAAATTTCGCACCAAAAACTTAAAAATACGATAAATATGTATAGATTTTTTTTATTATGACTTTTACCATTACTAATTTATATAAGTCTTGTTTATTTTAAATAGTAACTTTACGAAAACTTAAAAAACCATATTTCAAAAAAAAAACCTTTTCAAAGGTACTCAACTCAACGTAAGGTAAAAAATGCTGATAGTAAAGTAAGTAAGACATATTTTTCCGTAGTTACGGTAACTTGCCGAACCCTAGTCATATTTTTATTAAAAATATATGGCATTTATTATAAACAAATAATGTAACGTTAAATTGAATATACTAGTGTTGCCTTAGTAATATTAAAAAGCCGGTATAAACATTTAATGTAATTATAATCAAAACAATAGACAGTTTTTTACATTCAGAGGAATCCTTGAGCCCCATTCCTAATTTGGCACTATTAAATAATTTACTATAATGAACGGACTAGATTTTTGTAGCTATTAAGTACATTCCGCTTTTTTATTTTCATTTTAATTTTGAGATAATTAATTTTATAATTGGTGGAAAAAGAGAAATAATAATATATAAAAAATAAAGTATATAGTGCATAAGGACATAAAAAATATAGGTTATTACAAAAAGTATGCATGAGTATGTATTTTGGTGCAATTCTTTTATATAAAGGGTAAGGAAATTCGAGGCAAATAATTAGGTTTTTTGTTTACCAGGAGCTCCAATTATTTTTGATCATTTTTGGCCTAGACAAAACATACATATTTTATGATGGCTAGTAGTATGTATGTCTTGTTTGTCGCGTAAACATAAAAATATTATTTTTAAAATTTTTTCTGTAAGATAAAAGACAAAACAACATTATTTCGGCAATACAAACCGTCTGCAGTTTGCGGGTAGCCATCAGCTCTGTTGCAAACAAAAAATATAAAAAAATAAAATGACATATATTTGTATTTTATTGTATTTATTTTTATTCTATTATGACTAACAACAAAAAAAAATTTAGTTTACTAGTTGTTTTTTTTTGCCCCGGTAAAAAAACTGCCATTATAATGGTTACTGAAAAAAGTAACTAGGCTTGTTTTTATTTTAATAAACTGTGAATAGGTTGCTACAACTAACGTATTTTTTTATTTTATTTAAGATTGCTACTTCATAGTCTAGGATATACAGATTTGTAAATTTTTGCATTAAAAGTCTATTTCTTTATCTACAAAAACAAATCATAAGTACTATGTATCGTAATAAAAGCCGTTTGCAAAAAGTTATATTTCTTTATTTTTTGCATTTAATTACCGTATTTTGTATCTTTTTAGGTACAGAACTTATAGGCGACACTAACATATAACACATCTATAGCAGCTAAATACGAACATTGTATATCTTAAAACATATTTGATTTGCACATAGATTGGGCACAAAAGTACGTTGCAAAATACGTTTTATCAAGTCTTTTTATCGTTAATTTAAGTGATTTATCGTGACATTGCTGTTCCTTATACGATGTAGAATAAGGTATACTAATATTTATGTTTTTTCTTTTTTTGCTATAATAATGTCGTTACTTTTATACCAGAATATATTATGGTAACGATTATTTTATTATTGTTTTTTTTTATTTAAATTTTTTTTGCCCCAAGCTAGAGGGGTCCATAAGTTTACATGGCGTTCCATATGTAGGATTGCTGATTTTTTTATAAAAAAAGTCCTGTTAGCAATAAAAATGGACAAAATATATAAAAAAAATTCTACATAATGGCCATGTATTGTATGCTGTATAAATGGAAATTTGAATTAGATTGTCAGAGCCCTTGTTAAAAAAAACATTGCGTGGTAAAAAATATTAAATTTTATTGCTTGCATTGAGTATGTTTATTATCTTTAGATGTAAAACATAATTGATTTGGTATTTATAAAAAACCAAGCCAAAAGTTCTTTTAAAAAATATTAATTTAAAAAAGTTTTCTATAATAAATTGTAAAGCATAAAACGTATCTTTGCGATATAACTCAGACAGTGGCGTAACTAGGAATTTTTTAAAATGGGAAGTAGTCAGTGTTTTTTATAAAATAGGGCTTAAAAACATATTTATTAAATGTTTATAAAATTATTTTTTTTCTATCAATTTTGATTAAAATTTTTTTATTAGCATTTAAAATTCAAAAAAATCACTGCACAAAAAAAGCCCCCTCTTAAATTCAACCTTGAATTTTTTGTACAGAAGGGGGGGAGGGGGTAAACTCGTACCCCCCTAGGTACGCCAGTAAACTCAGGTTATTCAACACATCAAACAAGGGTTTTTTTTCGTTTTTAAAAATATAGAAAATTTCTAGAATAACGAAATATCAAAAAAAACAACTATAAAAGATATTAAAAATACACATCTGCGCTTGAATCATGGTTTTTTAAAAAAAAGGGCGCATATATTTTTGCTAAATTCTTGTATAATCTTATTGTAAATTCTTTAAAGAGTTTAGATTAACATCTCGCTATAATTTAAATCTACACCAACGTCGTGGTTTTTTTTTAGTTGGGATTGCTTTTGTGTTTATTCGTTTTAGTAAGTATGTACAGTTGTTTAAGATATTAAAATGATATTTACATTAGTTTTTAAATTAGAACACCATAAAGTATCCACCCTTCATATAGTATCCGTATAGCCAAAACATACAGTTTTTTATCTAACCTACGGATACTAACCTTTAGTATCCGAAAGTAAATTAGTATCCGTAAATACATTGTAAAGTCTTATATTTTTTACCAATGTTATTTGACGCAAAAAAATAATGATTATAATAATTTTTATAAACTAAATTTATTTTTCGTATTGAACCATCAATAAGTATCTAGCTTCTTCAAAAATTACGGATAATTAAAGACGACCCGATTATTACACCGCTTTATCCGTTAGTATTTAAATATAAAACGTTTAGATAAGTTAAACGGGTATAGCACACTATAAGATTTTTCACTAGAATTTTTGTGCCAGGAGATTAAGTTGTAAAAAAGTTAAGGCTTAAACTTTACAGCTAAGATTTTTGATTTTTTTCATTTTTTTTGGGTTGTTTTAAAATTGTTTTTTTTAAAGTATTTAAAATTCTAAAACCTAAAATCACTAAACAAAAAAAAAAACTTACCGCAAATTTGCCGTATAAAAAACATTTTCTAGGTTCCCTCTGCCAGCCTGTGGTAGACTACTGGCGATAAGTGCGCATTTTTTTTTGCACAATTTGTGGTACATTTGTGAAAAAACTATGCGGCTGTAAAAAGAAACGCAAAATCATACATTAATCAAAAAAAATAACACGCAAAATAATTATCTTTACTATAGTTAATGAATTAGTCGAACAATCGGTAATGCACGTTTTTTTGCATTATTCTAAGATTTATTTGACTTTAATTAACCCGCATCAGCAAATTACCTCGCGGAAAATCAATGTATAGCATTTGAATCATTCAATAATTTATAAATACAACAAAAAAAAACACAGTTACTATTTTTCGGCAAAAACTTTATGATATTGGTTTTTATCATGTTATTCTATATTTAGTTGTAACATTTTTTATAAGGAGTAACCAGAAGCGGATTTACATTTTATAGGGCCTAGGGCACTTTTTTTTTCTAGGCCAGCTTTTTTATATTTTTTAATTTTTATGTGGCAGACAGTGATCTAATAAAAATTTTAATTTTGTGTATGCTACCATCTGTTTTTATAGTTTAGGCTATATTAAGTTAGCAGAAGCAAATTTCATGTTTTTAGGCGTATATTCATTATATTTTTTTAATGTAAAAAACATTAAATTGTAAACTATAACATATAAGATCCATAGAATAGTAAGTATAACACACCAAAAAATGTAGTTGATAACGCTTTTGGCTGCAAAAAATTGTAAAGTTTTCTTGAAACTTAGTAATATTATGTACATTTTTAGACAATTTTCTTTTTATAAACATTATTCCTAAACGCTCCATTTGCACCGCTGTCTTTACTGAGAAGCCTATAATTGAATAATAAAAAGAAACTAAATGACATGTTTACTACAAGATTCTCAAAACTTACCCCACAGTAAAACGTTAAAAAAAAACGAGGACGCGATTTCTACTATAAAAATACAAAATAAATGCATTGAATCGTAAGTTTTATAGTTACATAGTGTAAACAAAATAACAATTAGCAACAATTTATGAACAACAAGCAACAAACACATTTTTATCATCTTTTTTAAAAATTATTTACAAAGATAAAGCATTTTTAAACGCACAATTTAGACTGTCATAAAAAAAGATGTTTACTTATGCGTAAAAACAGTTTAATAGACGCAAAAAACGTATGATTTTTCTGTTTTATGTCTCGCCAAATGCAAAGAGGTAAACATGGAATATATAATTATAGTGTGCATACGTGCACGAATACACAGTAACCAAGTCGCTACTAATAAATCTAAACATCAAAACATACATACATTTTTACAGTAGTGATAAACCAAACAGAATCTTATCCATGCAGTTTTTTTTTTTAAAACAGTAAACATTTATTTTTTTTAATTTTTTTTTGTTTGTCGTAATTGTGATGATTGGAAAATATGTGTATAAAAAATAGTAGTCAAGATACGCTTTGATTTTTTTTTTAGTTTCTATATTTTCATTTGATATCAATTAAATAAATTTTTTTTTTACTATACAACCACA
>JAQFYM010007198.1:0-10683 GCA_034694785.1 Agrenia bidenticulata
TGTCCACGAAAAAGTGCCCGATTTACAGCCCCACTTTCTCGAAGAAAAAGTTTACGATTCTACCATGCAACCTAAAAGCCGAAGCAAAAATAATAACGTCGCAGAAACGACTAGTAAATGTTTGAAATCACATTTTATGTTGTTTCTGTTGTTTGAATTTCGTGAAGATTATCATGACAATACAAGCAAAGAATGAAAAGAACAAGAACATCCTAAGAGAAAACAATAAGTATAACAGCAGCTTAACCTTTAATTAAGATATTTTTTGAAAAAAAAATTATCAAATTTTTTCGAGTTATTTTATACTCACATTTACCAGTTTCAAGGAGTGAAATAAAAGAAGATGTAATGTAAACAAAAAAAAACACACTGTTGTTACTTCTCACATTTATTTTTTATTTTTTATAATTTAAATTATTTAAAGACTCTTATTAATTACATTTATTCTAAAACGGACACTTTTTTTTGGACAGAGGGTGTATTTTTTTATTTTAAAAAACTTAAATCATAGAACTCAATATATTTATTGCAATATTTTGTGATTTACAATTTTTATCACTATTAATAAAATACTTTTTCTTTTTACTATTTATATGCTTATTAATTTTATATATCTGCAACTATATTTTACAAAATCCTACATGGATTATTAATAACAACCCAAAATCACAAATATGACCTGCAACTTTATAGCAGTTTCAAATCAATAAAATGACAAAAGAATATACATGCTTTATGTCCGTCTTTTACAGTTTAAAGTATTAAAAAATGGTATGGACTTGTTTATTGGCTGCAATTTTTATAGTTAAACACATCAAAATTAGTCTATCTACGTAATTTTGGCATACGTGTGACGTAAAATTTTGCAAAAGTTGAATTTAAAAAGACTTAAACACTGAGCGTTCTAAATTATTTAACATAAATTCAATTTTAACAGATTTGTATTGTTAAAAAACAAAAAATATAGCACAAAATGTAAATAAGTAATCCGTAATTTCTTACGTTTTATTGTATGCAAGCAAGAAAGTGCTTTAATATTGTAATCCTAAATTTTCCCCAAAATCTATTAATTAAAAATTTTAAAAATGCAATATTTCCCCAATTTAGGGAGATTTGGGATTTTTCTAAAACTCCCCAAATTTCAGAGGCCTGTTTATTATTAATCACATACTTTTTAATAACAAATATTGCTAGTGAAAAGTTTTCATAAATATTTGGCAAGCAACGATATAAATAATTATCAAGAAGTTATAATAAATATGATAAAAAACACCAATAGTTTGTTTTTTAATAATCGACTAAAAATAAAAATTACAACACAGTTACTAAATTATTTATTGCAGCATTATATTGTTTTAGGCTTTTTTGTGTATTCTGATATTAAAGTAAAAGTGTAAGACAATCGCGTAATAGAAATAATTATACATTTAAGACTTTCGATATGCAATGTTTTCAAGTAAGAATTAGTCGTTTCTTTTAAACAATAAAATGCAAATACGTTTTAATAGAGTTTTTTTGTATTAAAGTGGGTACAATCGCAACCTGTATTAAACTTTAAACGCATTTTTTTTCTATTGTAGCAATAAATAAATAAAAACAAAAATTTTCGTAGTAGGTTATCGCAAATAGTATAAATAAAACGATTAAACCTAGTCGTAGCAAAACAATGCATGATCGAGTTGTAAAGGTCGTTTACAATAACGCGAATGGGGTATTTATAAAACCCCCATTTATGTATATGCAGTAATTTGGTATGCATGAATAATACCTTAACGGCAATATCATATATGGATTTGGCCTTATTTTGTTATATAACAAAAACTGCGATTTCGCTATGTAAATAATACAAAAAAAAATAGTAAAAACCGTTTTTTAAATCAAGCAAATTACTTTTTTTTTACAACAAAAAAAAGTTAATATTACAACATAAGAAACAGAATAAAATAATTCAGTAGCAAAAATACTAGTTCTATGATTTAGAGGTTAATTGAAAAGAACAAAAACCAAATCAAGACTGTTTTTATACTTCTCATCAAGTAAGATGTACATAAATTTTTAGGCCTTGTATTATGTTTTTTACGCACGGATTTTGATTAATTCTGTAACCATAATAAAAATAAAAAACAAAGTAAATCCGGGATATAATTTTTTGTTAATTAATGTAGTAAACTTAGCAAAAACATAATGATAAATTTTACGATTACTCTTCAGAAATATAAATATTAAAACACCGTGATTTTTAATTACTCTATCTTGCTACAAACTGTAGAAAAAAAATGTAGACAAAAATAAAACTGTTTGTTTACAAAAACTCTTTTCTTACTTTTAAATTTTCTACATAGTAAAATTTAATGCGAATTCTGCATGCACGCATAAATTTTTGGCTGCAACTTGTTTAATTAATTGTGTTTTTAGTGAATTTATAATAATAATTGATTTTAATATTTTGTTTTTTGTTATATTTACATACCATAAAATCCCGAAAGAGAGGCTTTTTTTTGGACGGGAAAAAATTATATTTTTCACACCAACATTTAAAAATATTGTATTTGATGCAAGAAAAAAAAGGCCTCTCTTTCGGGATTTTACGGTAATTAATATTTTTCTTTTATAAGACAAGAAAAAAATGGTGCCTTTATACGGAATATGCAAGCTGGTTTTTTTGAAAAAAACATTTGCATTTGGGAACACTTTTAAAACAGAAAAAAAAATTCTTTTGTTAAAACAATATTTATGGGTGTTTTTTCCATCCTCGGAAACAAAAAAAAACTGCCAATTGCAGTGGTTTTTTTTGAAGATGCATAAATAGAATTTAAACATGCGTGTTAAACATTTTTATACTTACCGAATTAAACGCCATATTTCGACCACTAAACTTAAAAATAAAATCTTTGTTATGTATGTATTAACAACGAGTATCGTATATGTGCTTTTCTTATAAAGGCAATATTTATTAAAAACTGGAACTTGTTAAAACAACAATAGGTCAATTAAAACCGTGCATGTAAAACAAAAAAAAACCTTGAAAACCGACCCTAAAAGAAACTTAAACTGTTTTTAAACCACATAAATTTATAAAAAAATTTAAAAATGCATTAAAAAGTCATATATGAAGCATTTATAATAAAATATACTGTTTTGGGGTTCGAATTGCTTACTACAAATGTTACCTCTGATAGTGTTATAAAGCATGTTTAATAATTGCACCGTACATCCATTAAAAATATGTCATTTTTTTAATCATTTCCTGAGCTTTGCTTTTTTCTAGATAGATATATGTTTCGTATTTTGGGTATATAAGTAATTTTTATCAAAACTTTTTACTATATACCGTCAAAATATAGTTAACTTTTTTTTAACTTTCTTTTATTGTATTGCTGTACAGATTCACCTGCTCTTAAATAGTTCGAAAACGGTGTTTATTCTTTTTTTGATATTTTACTGCGCATGTTCATGTATTTTACAAATATTATACCTACAAACTTTTTTTATATAACTTAACTCTTTTTATTCACTTTCTATATATTATATTTCCAGCATAATCACTAACGGAAAACATTTATTAATAGATAACTTTAAGAGAAGAGATCTAGTTTGAGCTAATGGAAAAACAATATTTCATTTAAAATTTTATCGCATAAGGTACAATGTGTCACATGTAACTAAGAAAATTTTGTTTTAAAAAAATCGAATTTTTTCTAAAGTCAAAAAAAAGGCTTTTCAACCTTTTAGCAATAAAACCTGTTTGTAGGCTTTGTTACAAAAAAGAACTTTTAAAAACAACGCTGGCAGTTATATAAAAAAACTGTATTTATAGGTAAGTTATTATAAAGAATTTGCACGCATATGTACAAAAAAAATACCAAATATTTTTTTTTTGCCTTTTTGTGCTTAAAAATTTTAATGCATTACGGAATCTAGCTTTTTTTGTTTTTTTTCCTTTTAATTAAAAAAAGCAGAAAATATATTTCTTTACTTGGCATACATTTTGATAAGGTTAGTAACCGAACACTCCTAAAAACAACCTTTTTAGTAGATGATATTGTTTTATTACGCAAAAAAAAAACGTTATAATTTCTAAAAGAAGACATAAAAAGTAAAATTGTATATTGGAACTAATAGAGGTTTCAGAAAAAACGACTTATTTATTCGCCTACTTTAAATTGCCAAAACGACAAAAAATACTTGCATTGTTTTTCATTTTACATTTTTTACATTTTATAAATTTTAGTAGAGTTTTATTTAGCATAAGCAGTTAATCATACCGTTTTACCTTTTTTAAAATTATAAAAACAAAAAACATTAATTATTCTTGGCAAAAACAAGGTTCAGTTCGTAGGCACATAAATTGTTTTTTATATATTAGAAAAATTTTTTTACGGTGAAATACAAAAAAATTACATCTAAAAAAGGCCTTTGCAAAGAACCTGTTTTTTGTGTGAGGGTTTTAAAAGACGTAATGAAATATATTTAAAGAACTGTTTTATAAAAAAACTGTTTTTTGTTCATAACTATACATAATTATTTCATTAAAACCAAATATCACAATGTCTTTTTATTTTAATAAATATTAAACAATTTCAAGAATAACTATTTATCGTAAAATATATTTTATTGTTATTTAGTCCTGCTTGGAAGCACATTTATTGTAATTAAAAAAAAAAGCAGAAAAAAATGTATATGTTGCAACCAAGCCGTAGAAATTTGTCTAAATATGACCAAAAATCCCAAAATTAAACTTTTTTCGGCTTGGGAACATGTCGTCGATGACAAACCAAAGCAATAATTACATTAAATGCTATTATAAAATTATCTTTGCGAGTTTTACAAGATTATACAGCCGCATGCAAATTATATTATATATTTAATATATCCAATGTTTGGATTTGGTTTAAAATAATGCCAGTTTTTTTAGAAAACAAATAATAATTTACATGCCTATGAATACAAAAAAAAACCTAGCTTCAACGCGATCAAAAATCTACGCTTTATTTTTATTTTTCCTTTATTTTTGATAATTAATCCTTATACCAGAAACATAAATATATAAGTTAGAATGTTTTTTATTTCAGTTATATTTGTTTTGAATTTTTTTTTGTATTTATTTACATGTCTTAGAATTTGTGTGTAATATTACTTTTAAAAGAAAAAATATTGTGTAAAAAAAATTATATGGAACTGAAAACCCTTTTTACACTGTAAATTATTTTCTTAGCAACTTTTAAATGATTCAATTGACAAAAAAGCAGTCCGAATACACTAAATAAACAGGTATGATGATATATATCTTGCTAACTTATAATCGCAAAAAATTTCTAATTGGGTGCTAACTACAGGAAATCGATGCTTTCCACATAACCAAGTTAGCTGTCTATCTTAAAATTTATAACAACATGTTATAGCGGTATAAACTTTTACATGACTCACTATAAACACCGAAAAATTTTCAAAATATATTTTCAGTATCCATTTCCTTTACTTACAAACTTTTGTTTTCTAGCTTAAAGCCGTTTTTATGTTTATTGTATACACGGATAAAATAATAAATGAGCTTTAGACCATATAAAAATGTTGGATTTACTTTTTATATATTTTTCAACAAAATCGTGCGAATTTTTTGTATTTTTGTAAAGGTAAACCCAAAATCCCGAAAAAAAGTCGTAAAAAATGCTATTTTTCTTCCCAAGTAGGAATTTTTGGGATTTAACCGTAATTTCTTGTAATTTCATAGGCCTGGTTATAACCTGAGTTGTAATATTTTACGCTAAAAACAAATATATGCTGTTTATGTGCCTTAATACTCGTCTCTGTTATTATAAATGGCATACAATTACACATTTGAAGTTTAAACACGATTAAAAAATGCAAGCATGTAATATTAACTGGTTTGTGTAATGATATTTTTTTAACAAAGATAAAAGTGTAATGCGGACAGGGTCTCCCAAAGACAAAGCTATGCCCAGGGGAAATTTTTTTATGGGCCCCTTATCGAAGAAAAAAATACTTTAGTGTATTTTTGTACAGGCGTAACCACAATATGCTATATCTAGGGCATATATTTTAATATTATTCAAGGGGGTGGCATAATTTTTTTTAGGCCTTTAATATACTTAAATGGTAATATCTAGCCTTTTTTTTTGTTTTCTGGGGAGATATGGATTGACTTCTTCACGTGTATTTTTAATAGCATCACTGGCTTTATCCCAAGACTAAAAAAAAATGCGCATTTTGCATACTTAAAAATATAATACTACAATCAAAAAAACTACTAAGATTAAGAAATTCTATTTACAATAAATAGCACAAATTATAAAGGTTTCAATATTTATTTTATACATTTTATCAACTATCATTTTTTGGGTTATTTTTTTATAGTTATCTGCTCTTAAGAAACTAATAATAATATGTAAACGCTAGTAGAAAAAAACTTAAAAAGTGTTTTGCAACCATAAACAAGTTTTAGTACAGTTTAAGCAAAACCATGCACATATATTTGTTTTGTATTGCCATGTTGTTAATCCGTAACCGAAACTTAAAGGGTGTTTAGATGCAAAAGTTACAAAAGTCACTCTTATGTTTTTACAAGAAAAAAAGCTGCATATTAAATTGCATTTTGTGAATAATTATTGCAATATGCTAAGACTCGTGTAAAATAAACCATCAGAAGAGTAAAAATTTACAAAACATCCACGAGAAACAAAAAATGCAATATAAAGTATGTTTTATGGCTTGGCGTGCAACGTAAAAGCTTTACGCAATGAGCCAGATTTACCTAACAGTTTTTATCTAGCTATACTTTTGTCTTTAGCTAATGTTTTTTCATCATGTATTCAAATCATTGAAATGAAATTTAACATATTGAAGTAAAAAAAAATCTTGCTGGCATATTGGTTTATTTGACAACTTTTTTGAATTCATACTGTTATTTTATAGCACATCAGCACTTAGTAAATTTTAATTACTTACAAATATTTTTATGTTTGCATATTGACATAAAAAACAAAAAAAGTTTTGTATTTACATTTCAAAAACTGTGGATATCACATAAACAACAATGACTGGGACAAAAAAGTTTAAAGGTTTAATTTAACGTTCAAAGAGTACAAAAACAGTCTTTTAGCGATTAGAAAAATTAACTGACAAGTCAATAAAAAAATCCAAGACAAAAACTCAGCATCAAACCTTGTCTATAGACACGTATTAACTGTTGTAGAGTTGTTGTGTTTTACTTTCAAAACAAGTCTTTCTTGCCAATTATAAATTTTTCTAAGAATTTTGGAATAATTTTTTCTGAAAGCCATCATTTTCGTTCCCTCTTTTTTTCAACAAATTTGAATTTTTAATGTCTTTACGTAATCTGTACATAAACATTTGTAATATAACAAATATTGCAAAAAAAAAATTCAATTTAAATGCAACCTTTTTATCTGTAAAAATTTATATTTGTGTCTTTCCGCAACGCCAAAAGTACTTTAAAAGTTTTGATAACATTAACACAACTAACAAAGATCACGGGGCCCCATATGACAAAAACTTCATAAACTGGTCTTAGCAATATAATTATAAGCAACAGCTACATGCTTTAAGACATATCTATAACCGATATCCCAACTTTACCTATTCTTCATATTTGAACAAAGTGCAAAAGCTGGGCCCCTTTCATTACCGGGCCCAGGGGAAAATTCCCCTTCCCCCCCCCTTTGACAGGCCCTGAATGCAGAGTTTTAACTTAAAGTTTTGAATTAATGAAATAAATTAATTTGGTTGTGTTTTTTAGATATAGACTATAAATTTAACCAAATCTTATTTATAATCTTTTTAATTCTAAAAATGATATGCAATTTTTATCATAAAAAAATGCAGAAAGTTGTTTATAAAATAATATTATCCTAGCTTTCTACATTAAATTTTTTTCAATGCGTTAAATTAATTTTTTGATTTAATAAAGGTAAAGCACATGGATTTATACTACGCACGGTTTATTAGATGTAGTTTTACACATATTTTTTTGTAAAAATAGTATTTTTCAATATTATTGGCTTTTGAAAATTATAGTTAATTTGTCGATTATAGGATTTATGAGCTTCGATGTAATCTTAAGTTAAAGACTACAGCATAAGCGACAAAAAACATTTTACTCGATATACACACTGATAATTAAAACAAATACAAAACAAGTGAAGTATATAATATTAAGGTCATTATATTTTGGGTTCGTAATCTATAATTGCAAACTATATGTTTTTTTTATGTAAGAAATCGCTTAAATTTAAATTTAACTTGAATATGCACTTATAGTGCTTTTAAAGTTTATTTACATCCGTATCATTTCGTTTTTACAGAAGTTGCTATATAGGCTTAATATTTTTGGTTATACATTTTTTTGAATCTAATAAAAATCTACAGCAGAACCACTTTAACCGGTAGTCTTGGGACCTGAAAAAACGATTTTTTTGCCGTAAAAGTAAATTACCGGATAATCGAGGTTTAACATGTAAAATTGCAAAAAAACGATAATAGTAAAAAAATGAGTATAACCATAGCTTTCTTTTATACAAAAAACTTTAAATATTATTTTTTCATCTTTAAATTACTCATTTCTTACTTTTAATAGCTTAAATATTTATTATTGTGTTTTGAACGCTTTAACGCTGTTTTTATGTGTTTTTACGTTGCATTCGTTTTTTTAAT
Source organism: Agrenia bidenticulata (assembly GCA_034694785.1). Taxonomy (NCBI): domain Eukaryota; kingdom Metazoa; phylum Arthropoda; class Collembola; order Entomobryomorpha; family Isotomidae; genus Agrenia; species Agrenia bidenticulata. Next base: position 8,692 of record JAQFYM010007198.1, read on the forward strand.
TCAAAAAAAAACTTATTTTACGGATATTTTAGTAATATTCTAATCTTAACGCTTTTCATAACAGTTTATTTCATAAACGCAGAACTTAGGCATTAATTTCAGCTTCTTTATGCAATAAACGGATTTTACATATTTTACAGCAATTTATTTACAACTAAATTTCTTTATTGATAGTTTTGTGTAAATTAAATTTCAAAAAAAATATATTGAAAAGCTACCGGTTAATAGAGGCTCCGGAAAATCGAAGTCCGTATAATTAAGATTAGACTGTATATAAATGCAGCAACTAACAACAGTTCAAAATGGTTGCTAAAAAAATTCTTACAACAGATACATTTTTCTAGAAAAATCTATTAGAATGTAACAAGATTTTTTTCACGTATCATTTGCTTGTTATAAAAAGTAAATTATAAAACATAAATTTTTAAATTATTTTTAATAAGATAAATTATCTGAACTCATTACTAATTAAAAAAAAGTTTTGTATAGAAAACAAAGGGAAGATTTTTTTGCTTACTAAAAAGTGTCAATTAACATACAATCAACCATCTTTATTAATAGAATATTTTATACTACAGCATCTAAATGCAAAAATATAAGTAAACAGAACGTGTAGATGGAAAGCAATATTACAGAATATAGAGATAAAAAGACATAGGAAAGCCTAAAACCGTGCTGCAATGCATATAAAGCCTACATACTTAGTTGCATAATAGGAAATGTTCAAATCGCTTTTCAGATTACAAAGACCGCCACAAGTGCTGATTTGGTTTTTTAACTTCTTAAAAAGACTTTGTTGGTATTACTTGTGATTATTAGATTTTTTATTTTTAAAGATAAGTTTTTTGAAATGTTGCTGATTGATAAGAGAGGCATAAAAAAACCTCTAAAGTAAATACAAAGGTAAAGATTAATATATACTGTTTTTTTAAAAAATCCACCCACCCCAGAGTATTGGTGCGAGTTTCCACTCTTTAAGATTACTATATACATGATTTTAGTGATTTTTTGTAAACTTTGCAGAAGTGTGACTTTTAATGAATTTTAAATAAGAAGCGATTAACAAATCTGCAAGTAAAAAGTCCAAAATTATGCACGCAGTTTACTAATGCAGATATGAACAACTCTTTTACTTTTTTTTTGTATGGATGCCTTTTATATATGTATGTCTATGAATTTTAAAAAAAATTAAACATTTTTTACGCCTGACAAAACAGTTTAAATTGCGATTTTATGTATTTTAACCCTTTTTTTCAACTTATTTCACTATAGCAAATGTAAAAAACACGTTTTGCATTCAGGCGCAGAAAGGTTATACGAAAGAAATGTTGATACCTATCTCCTGATAGTCACTGCTTAATCTGTGCGTCGTGTTTGTAAAAATACAGCCAAATTCACTGGGTATAAAATTGGTTACCGGTGTACTGTGACATTTACGGATCCGTGATATTTTTGAAACCCTGTGTGATTTTTGGAAAATCATAACAACGACTGGAATTAAAACCCAAAACCTGACAGATATACTATTTACAACAAAAAACGTTTTATACTATTTTTATTTCATAGATAATGATTTGGGTGTGTTTATTCTAATAAAAGAGAGTTTGTATTATATAAATGCAATAAATACCAAAAAACAATGTAAAAAACGGTAAATCCGTCATAATAAACCGTTTTTAGTGTAAAATATTGGCATTAAATTTTTCCCATAAATTGACGAAAATATTTAAAAATCAAAGAAAAATTTGTTTTCGTTATAAAAAAAGGGACCAGTATATGCATAATTTTGTGTTTTACAAATCTCATTTTACATTTTTTTTGTAGATACTTTCCGATCCGAAAATCTCAAGCGTCCGAAAATCACACTGTGAGATTTTCAGAATGTCAAAAAATTTGTCAAAATACTTGGCACAAAGAATAATATTTATTCTAAGGAATCTAAAAATTCGTTCATAATTGCAATAAGTAGGTTATGCGTGTTTGTTTTTTTAT